>JAODTR010007459.1:41587-56922 GCA_025399935.1 Amblyopsis rosae | reverse complement strand
CCCCCCCCCCCCCCCCCCCCCCCCCCCCACAGTGTGGCCAGGGCCCGTGCAGCCATGCTGAACTCCATGTCCTCCGAAGGGAGAATGTCCTTCTCCTACGTCAAGCAGAAGAGTGAGGATAGCCCTAAGGTAGCACACACACACACACGCACGCGTCTGTGCTCCCAGAGCACATCTCTGTACACATCAGAGCACTGCACACTGAAGCCATCTTGGGATTTGTCTCCTTTGGTGACTCAACCATCGTAGCAGACAGCCGGGCCTGGCACTACCACTTACCACCTCCAGAGGGCGCTGCCAGGCGGCATCGTGCTTATGGAGTTGGCTTTTCAGGTAATAATAGAGATGTTCTTCAACATAATGTAATACTATGCATGTTCATGTCATAATAATACAATATAATAATAATAATACATATAAACACATATTAACAGAACTGCATGAATCAAAAAAACTAAAATAAACAAAACAAGATTCAGAGAAATTAATACAATACAAATTGATATACAATACAGTTGTGCATTATATTGTAGGCTGTGTTGAAGACTCATACTCAGTAGAGGTTTCTGCATGTTTAACCTAGTAGGAAACATCATTATTCACGATGTTCCGTTCTCCTGAGAGCCTCGTCCAGCAGGTGTGTATTAATTCATTTCCATCCTTCTCTTCCTGTGACCTCATTTCTTGTCAGGGTTGTTACTTCTGTGTGAAGCAGTACGCCCTGGAGTGTTCACGCATTCCCATGGGCCAGTCTGTCAACTCCCAGGTAAACACACACACAGTAGACATCCCATACTACTATACTAGTACATAATGCACCCCAGATATCACATAGCATAAATCACATACATTCCATAATAATAATAATGATGATAATAATAGATTTGATTTGAAACACCCAATGCCACTTTATATGTACAACAAAATGCTATTAATAGAGGGTTAGGGTGACGGAGCCGGAATGAGACAGAGATGCGCCCGGTGATAATCGGGGGTGAGGCTCCTTGCTCTAGCCCTCCAGTAAAAACCATTGGAACCAATTAAAAGGCTGGCTTACCGCTGCATGCTAGTGGCCTAGTGGCCATATTCTACATCTGGTACGTGACATTTATACAAGGCTGATTTAGTTTACAACACAATATCTACAGATGCTTGCTTGAACTTGATACTGACTTGATCATCAGTGATGGTGAAACCTTCCCCAAACCCAGAGTATATGCCAGACCGAATTGATGAGGCCGGCTCACAGATCTGTCCATCAACAGAGTGCTGTGTGTGCGTGTGTGTGTGTGCATGTGTGTGGCCCACCAAGCCATTATGTCTTCGATGCTGGTGCACTAGTGTGGCATCCACAGGAAAGACTCCATCCAGCAGCGTAGACTCGTTCTGTGTAGGTTCAATGTGCCCCAGTGGAGGTTAAAAATAACCTTAAACTACATTCTGAGCAATGAGCATATGCTCTCACGGGTGTTAAAGTCCAGAGTCACAGAGCAGGCTTAAAGGCAGCTAGCAATAAGAGACATTGTTTACATTGAGTTTACACCGTTTCTCTCCTGCTCTGACTCAAGTCTGACTAGACACTGACCTGATTTCTCTTGTAAGTACACAACAGCTGATAACTGATGCACTTTATATGTAATACACTGTATATTGTTCCCTGTAACAGCTGTGGTACTGCTGTGGGATGTCTCTGTTAGTCCACGGGACTGCACGTGCACAGTGTGTGTGCGTGCGTGTGCGTGTGCGCGCGTGCGTGTGTGTGTGTGTGGGTGGGGGTGTGTGTGTGTGTGTGTGTGGGTGTGTGTGTGTGTGTGTGGGGGTGTGTGTGTGTGGGGGGGGGGCTGGTCGCTGACTGAGGCCCTTTGGGACAAGCTGTGTGTGCTTTGACGTACATAGGTGCTCTGTAATTCAACCTCTTCATACTCTACAGTTTAGAATTCTATTTCTTTTTTTTTTCTTAATTTATGTGCAGATATTTGTGTTAAATATTGGACCCCTTCACAATGTAGTTCCACTGTAGAGGTTTCCCCACTAGCCTTCGAATAGCCCTGTGATCTACTAGTGGCAAACCTGTGAAATGATACACTACATAGAGTTACAGTCAGTGGTTGACTGTAACTCTGTAGTAATTGTTCGGGATGGTTGGACCTAAATTATCGTGTATTGACAAGAACGGTATTGCTATTCCACATCATATTTCTGTTAACTGCATTTGTTCAATGTGTGGCGTGTGGGCATTGAGTTTAGATGGTTTATTTTTTATGCAGATTACAGATTAGTGTACTTGCACAAAAGACAGGTTCTTCCTCCCACATGATCTGGTTACTTTTCATGTTATCTTTTTTTTTTTCTCCCAAGAACACAACTTTGAATAGAAATGATTTGACTATGTTTATAAATAACTTGTATATTGTGGAAACTGCTCTATATCAGCACACACTATGGTGAAGCCACTTTAAAAGCATGTAAAAGCAGCTCCAGTCTTCTGTTTCCAGACTGTAAATGTTCTACACCATTTCTTGAAAATATTTAACATGTTTCTGTATACATTTAACTACTTATCACATCATTGTCTTCATTTTAGAGAATAGCCCCCTCTCGACAGTGTTAATATTACCAAAGGAGGTCATGTGGTGATTTACCACATGAATACCTCAGTGATTACTGTTCAGTTTGTGAAGATGTCAGTTTCCTCCAGTTGTCTGCAATTTGGACTATATATAGACATTATAAATGGATTTCACTATGCACTGTTAATTATAGCCCAGGTCCACAAATTAATCTGTAACGGTTTGGTAATTTCCAAAAGACACAACAGTATTCTTGTCCAATGTTGCCCTCTGATCTGCTGTACAGTACTGTGTATTTAATGCAGTGGTATAGCAAAGTATACTGTATCAGAACTGTATTGCTGCCATTCCTGGCATAATTTTGTCTCTGCTTCCAGATTGATTGGAGTTGATCCAAAATGCTTTTGTTATGAATAGATCTATACAGTACATTGCCTTAATAGCACATGTAGTGCAAAGTGTCAGAAAAAAAGTATTTTAAACGATAATACAGTTTCCTGACAACCATGAACTGTTATCCCAGAGGGGTATATCCATCACAGCTGCAATGATAACAGTATGAGAAAAATATATTTACAGTAGCCCATAAGTGTGATAGTTCTTAATTCAGCCACGGCTTTCATGTTAATCCAGTGTATTTCGCTTTCTATTATTTATAATTTTGTGAGTTTGGAAGTATTCTAGTCACTGGGTTATCTTTAACTGGTCATTAAGATTGTCTTAACTTATTCATTGCTCTTTCACATCATATCTCAATGACTAATCTTAACACTAGCAAAAATGCTTAACATTTAAGTTCGCATATTCTGTATATTTTGCAGCTTACTGTACTATGATTTTCTAACCATTATCTTTTAATAAATGTATGATTATTCAACTGAATATGTGCACACATTTTCAGTTGCATGTTCTACAGCTTGAGCAAAAAACTCAAGCTTTATCTAAAATTGCTTTGCAGTTTGCTAAAAGTTACTAAATAAACTGTTAAACAAACAGTAAATTAATGTTAACGAGTTCATGTTATGCTGGGCATGTTAACTGGTACTAGGAAATAATAATCCACCCATGACTGAGGATGATTCATAAACATTAATATTCCAACTTCATATTAAGAGTTTAAATCACTATAACAAACTCCAAACGTGGGGAGGACTTTGACTTTAACTTTAGTTTGCATTGAGTACATTAAACAGCCCGGTATTGATTTGTTAACGTTACGGTCAAGATAAAGGAGTAGGCTATTTTTCTATCCAATTAAGATTGTAAACCTTTATTCTGAAATGTACAGTGCTACCCGGCCGGAAACACCCTGTCTTGAAGTTTCTAGCCTGCCCTACTGTAGTATTCTACTGCACACACTTATGTCAACTTTGGTTAGAGCGATGTCAAGTAAGTAGCTAATGCATATTTATTTTCACGTGTATTTGTTGTTGCAATAACGTTAATCGCACAATAACGTTAAAATTGTAATGCTACAAACAAGTAACAATTGTGTTTTTACCATAACATATGCGGACTTGACCGTGCTTTTCCCCACTAGTGTTTCGCCTGGCGGTGGTCCAGATGCGCGTAACAAACGTCAAATTGGATAATCTGTCACGGGCTCGAAAGCTGATAAAGGAGGCTGCAGACCAAGGGAGCAAAGTGGTGGTTCTCCCTGTGAGTCCAATGTCTGTCTGATTGCTTTGACGCCAATAAGAAACACTGCATTATTTGTCAGCTGCCATCCCTAATCTAATATCTCCAGGAGTGCTTCAATTCACCTTATGGGACAGGCTTCTTTGCTCAGTATGCAGAGGGGATACCAGGACAATCAACCCAAATGCTGTCTGAGGCAGCCAAGGAAAATGGCTTGTACCTTGTGGGAGGTACCTCCAGCCAGTTTTCATCCTTTGATCTGTGCTTCTGGTATATTGGAGAAGTTAAACTAATGTTATTGCATAACAGGATCCATTCCAGAGGAAGACGATGGAAAATTGTACAACACTTGTCCAGTATTTGGTCCGGATGGAGGCCTTATACTTAAACACAGAAAGGTATATAGTGTATATCATGGTAAACCTACTGTACCGTAGGACACATTAATTCACTGCAAATACTGACAAATACCTGATAAGTATTATTTATTTTTTTGTCTCTTAGATTCACCTTTTTGATATTGATGTACCGGGGAAAATTCGCTTCCAAGAGTCTGAGACCCTAAGCCCAGGGAGTAGTTTGTCAGTGTTTGATACGCGTAAGTGTGTTAGGTGCTGTAAAATGATGAGCGTATAGTTTTGAGTGATCTAAAGACATGTTATTTAAAACTACAGCATTCTGTAAGGTTGGTGTTGGGATCTGCTATGACATGAGATTTGCAGAGCTTGCACAACTTTACAGTAAAAAAGGTATGCAGTAGTAGGAGTATTACTTTACGTAAACTGACGTTTGTAATAGATTATGGCCTTGATACTTCATCATGTCATTGAGCCAGGCTGTCAGCTGTTGGTGTATCCAGGGGCCTTTAACATGACGACTGGCCCGGCCCATTGGGAGCTCCTGCAAAAAGGAAGGTGAGACTTTTATACATGCGTTGATTATGTCAAAGCAACCCCTGGAACCACAGAAAACCACTGGATGGACTGTCAAATTCACTGAAACAGTTTGAAGACTGTTTACGGTGCATTCAATTACAGGTGTATCTCTACCCACCTCTGGTCAGCTATTGCAAGCTAAATGTAAGCTAATGCACTTTTTGTAAAATTCAACAAATATCTCCTCGCATTTTGCTAGCTTAGCGTTTTCTGTGCGTGTTTAAAAAACCTGGTAACATAAACAAAGTGGCGACCACTGCTCGTATCAACAAAGCCGTAGCACCATGCTTCACAATGCATTTCGATGTTAGGCAGCGCCGTGGAGGACCGCGGAGCGATGCTGTTTTGATTTGAGTTTGAATTTAGCAAGAATGACTGACCCTGCCTTTAATTGGCAACGGCTCTGATGGACATTCCTGCAGTCAGCATGCCAAAGGCACACTCCGTCAAGACTGGTGGCATTGTGTTGTGTAATAAACTACCAATGTAGCCTTCTATTGTGAACAGTCCAAGGCACACCTGTGCAATAAGCATGCAGTTTTCTTGAATCTTGAAACGTCACACCTGACAGGTGATTGGCTTATTTTGGAAAAAGTGTTAACAAACGTTTTAACACATTTAAGAGAAATAACCCTTTTTGTGCACAGAAAACCATAGATATTTTCAACTCATTAGAAATGGGAGAAAAAACAAAGGCGTTTATATTTTTTATAATTGTAACAGATATAACAAATGTGTGTTTTGTCTCTTTGCAGAGCACTTGATAACCAAGTATATGTGGCCACAGCTTCTCCTGCAAGAGACGAAACAGCTTCATACATAGCGTGGGGTCACAGCTCCATTGTAAACCCATGGTAGGACGAGTTTACCCACCTAAGGCTTTAGAAACATGCGTGATGAGACATGGAAATTAAGGTTTGGAGAGCAATGCACCCTAGAGTATCTGAACTGTAATAGGACACAGGTGTGTCCCACTGGTATATTGACAATAGTATATGGTCTGAAAATGGCTCTACATGTAATCCGTTAAATATCACCCCAGGACCTGGCTGGTTCCAGCTGTTCTTTTCGTCCACTCGTGCGTTATAACATTCAAAAACGTTCATGTTAATGGGGTCCACCTCTCAGCCTGTCCCCTCACTCAGCTCCTTGACTAGATTTTTAGACATTTTAGAAATTGTACAATGGGTGGAGTCAGGCTCAGAGCTGGGGTGCAGGCACATTTTAATCTTCAACAGAAGTGTACCATGACCAACCTTCATGACAATTTTGACTGGTGGAAACATTGGAACTGTGTTGCAGGGGAGAGGTGATATCCAAGGCAGGATCTGAAGAGACTGTTGTTTATGCAGATATTGGTGAGTGCTTCCATTGCTGTGTCAGTTATAAGTGTATAGACTGAATAATCCAGGCTTCATATAAATGTAGCAAATAAGTGTTTTAGTACAAACATTAACGTGTAGCAAACTAGAGTTTAATTCTGTTAAGAGATAATGGAATACTGTTGCAGACATACCCAATATGAAAACTGTCACTACTTATTGCTCTACATCTGTCTGTTTGCAGACCTGCAGTATTTAGCTGACGTCCGCCAGCAGATCCCAGTAACAGTCCAGCGTCGCAGTGACCTTTATTCAGTGAATGCTGTAGAGGAAGTCTGAATCTCGTCACAAGGAGTCCGAGAGCTAGCCAGGGTTGTACGTTATTGTCACGTGTTGTTCCTGTCCACAATTATATACTTTGCTGTTTCATTTCGACCATTAGTGTAATATGTTGTAAAAATGTAAATGTAATGTGCTTTTCTATATCCTTCAGGCTCTCAAAATGATGTAGGATGGCCTCACATTCACCCATTCTCACTCACCCTGATGGTGGTGTCAGCCATGCATGTAACCACCTGGAGTAATTAGGGTTAGGTGTCATGCTCAGGGACACGTCCACACAGCCAAAAGGCAACAGGGCTTAAACCTGAGACTTTTTGAAAAATATTAATTTATATATTCTTATAATTCATATAACTTTAAAAGCATTATGTAAATGTTCAAGTTTAATACAGACTTGTTGTTCTTTCTCATTTATATGCTACCAAATAACTTTTTTTATCTAGCTGTTCTAATAAACACCTCCACCCACACACATGCATGCATACAAGTAATCAACAAACAGTAAATAAATGTAACGAAACCACCTTTTTTTTATCTGTGCACATCATGTGCATGCTTGTGCAGTTATCTTATTCCCAAAAAATCTATTTTATTACTGCAAAGCACCTAATCTAACAAACTACTTATGTGTTCTGATAGTTCTGTATTTTAGAGCTCAGAATTAAGTTTGCTGTAATTTTTATAACTGTGTCTTAGGATAGTGTAATGCAGTGTATTTAAAACGTCAGGAAGCAATACACCATGCTGCCGTATTAGTTCCTAAAATTTTAGCGTCGTGGTGTTACCCATTAATGCTGATTATCAATTATGATCTTCTATCCTTTGTATTGTTATTAACAGGTCTAGTATTTGTTCATAAACTAATCGATAAACATATTTTCTTCGTTTATAGAAAGACATGATTTTATCATGGGCTACAGTTTCTAATGCCGCCTTCCTGTGCTTCTCAGAAGATCATATAGCGTAAAAACAACTTGTCTAATGCTTTCACTTCCGTGGTCATGACCCAGGCCAATTAGGAAGCAGCTTTAAGATAAACGTCATAAGAGAAATAGCTTGAAGGGTTGGGTATTTATAGCCAGTGAATTACGTTCAAAAACTATGATGACTTAAATCTTACAAAACTTAAAAAACAATTTTAATGATAGCTGGTTGAAGCATTGTCAATGCACATTTTATTAATGTAGGTCTACACGCAAGCACCCATACATGCCTTGTATTCCATGTGTGTAGTAGCCTTCCATCCTACATAACTCTGCAACTCGGGTATCATAGAAAAATACGAGTTTCCCACAAGTAATTACGACTTTTACCGTTCATATGCTAAGAAGTCGTAAATATATAGGACTATCCGATAGCACGGGAAGGCTAACGACAAAGTAGTTAATCAGCACACATTTTCATCTGCACATTTCCTACAATGTGCACCCAGTGAATTAGCCGTACTCCTGTCTGAATTTAATTCATTAACTGACCATCTAAGGTCCACATACAACGCCTGTGACCACGCTCCAACGGTGTAACAGCCCTCATGGTCGAATACTGACCTCTAGTGGGTCAAATAGAACTATGACACTAAAGAGAACTATATAATTCTACTAAATATGTATTGAAAGAAATAATGCGGTTCTTTAGTATCTAATCTGTGTGACGAAATACGCAATAGTGACGTAACAATGAGGAATATATGGTAAAATGTATCAAGAGGACTTGTTCCAAGCTCCAAAGTGTTTTTAGAAATTTTTATTAATGTAGTTGTCTACAATCTACACCTTATGCAGAGTTTAGGTTTTGGAATGATTCTTGCAAAATGAGTTCTTTGAGTTCAAACGAGTTCCAAATATTAGAGAACACAATATTATCTGGTACCGGATCTGACTATGTGGTCGAGCACATTATGGGGCAAGGCGTTTTTGGTAAGGTTGCAAGGTGTCTTAAACTAGACACAAAAGAAACAGTGGCAGTGAAAATTCTAAAAAGGATACCAAATTACAAATATTTATTCAAGAAAGAGGTGGAAATGCTTAAAAACATCAGTGTCTTGGATTGTGACAAGTGGAATCTTGTAAAATGGCACGAGTCATTTATCCATGAAAATTACGCCTGTCTGGCATTCGAAATGCTGGACATGGATCTGAAGACATTCCTGCGTGAGAGGGGCTCACTGTCCATACAAGAGATTAGGCCCATAGCTGAACAGGTGGCCATAGCCCTTTGCGCCCTTAAAAGTATTAACTTGATTCATTGTGACCTCAAGCCAGACAATGTAATGCTGGTTAACCACCACAAAATACCTTTAAAAGTTAAACTGATTGACTTTGGGCTGGCTCACATCAACAATGTTCGTCGTGGTACCTTGTTACAAGCACGTGCATACAGGGCACCGGAAGTGACTCTGGGACTACCCATCGCAGAGGCAATTGATGTCTGGTCTCTGGGATGTACAATGGTTGCATTGCTCCAGGGTTCTTATCCATACTGGGGTAATGATGAATATGAATTGTTCCAATTCCTTGTCAAGACCCAGGGTCAGCCGAAGCAGTCCCTGCTCAATGAGGGATCCTTCACTGGTAAGTTTTTCACAAAGGACTGGGGCAGTAACAGATGGAGGCTCAAGACACCTGTGGAGTACTACAAGAAACCTAGTTCGTTGAGTTTCCGCTACCTACCCAGCTTGAAATACATGTTGAAACGATGTCAGAACACCACAGACAGCGTAAAGCAGGACACATTGGATTTTCTCGACCTCCTTCAAAGTATTTTAGTCCTGGATAGTTCTGAGAGAATCACCCCTACTGAAGTACTAAGACATCCGTACATTACACGTGGATGCAATTGTGCTGACAACACCACCACGGATAATACAGGCAACATCAGGCTTACAAACTACACCGGGCCTTCAGTTTCAACCATACCAACAACAAGTACTGGGCAGAGTACAATGTCTTATGAATCTCAAATTTCTGGGAGAGGTTGTCTCCAGCCAAAATCATTTATGGACTCTCAAAATCAGACATGAATAGGCTATCCCTAGTAGCTGTTTGACATTTCCCCTCACTATGATATACAGCTCCTACCCACGCAGCAGCAAGTAGATAACACTATTTTGACCTCCTTGCACACTTGGTATAGAGCACATATGCATGACTGTAATAACAATATGCCCATGAGCTATTAGCATAGCATTGCAAACATTATAGTCCATGGCAAATTGTTAGCTGAATGGCATGCACACAGGATGATCCTTGTCTCCTAAAATTACACTAAGAAAACTAAATGAATATGAAAGATAAATAAATTGCTGACACAGTGTCAGTGTCATAACATTGTGTGTTATTGCCCAAAATAAGAAATTGCAGTTTATTAATAGGCAAACTTATAAGCAGTACTATACATACTGACAAATACTTTGAATACACGGACATTAAATACATGGTATGCTAATATAAGAAAGTGCTTTTCCAAACGCTCACACAGTGGTCTCAGTAAGACATAACCTTTCCTCTGATGATTGTTCTTGGATCTCCCCTGTATCTTCATATCGGTCCTCATCTACTAATAGACAAACAGGTGAAAGGCAGGAAAGGTTTGGACAAGTTACTATGTGTAGTACCCATATAGTTCTATGATGTATAGTTCATATTTTATATATAGTTCATATTTATATATAGCTATATATATATATATATATATATATAGCTATATATATATAGGACTATATATAGGAGTTCTATACTTTAGGTTCATATAAATTTAGATAGCGTTGTGTTTTGTTCTGCCAGAATTTAAGGTTATATGCAAGTTTGCCCCTGATGTTTACACAGCATTCTACATAACTGTTTTGTCTCTGTATATATATGTATATATAAACTGTATGTAACGTAGGTTCTAATTTACCTAGACCTTATTTATGTTTTAATCCGGACATTTGAAACTATCTTGAAAGAGATTAAGACCATAGGCTACATTGTTTTAAAGCCACAAGGGACAACATACCCCCATTCCTCCTACAAAATACCGTACCTTTATTTGAATGGCGGTATTTATTATGCTTCCTATCAAGAAAGATCTGATAGACCAAAGCCGTTAAGACCAGGAGCCCAACAGCAACACAGAGCATGGTACTGAACACCCACATTGCCTCTGCTGCCCGACTTGCCACAGTGCTACTATGAACTCCATCTGGGAACAGAATAGGCAATTATATAGGCAACTGTAACGATATGACATATACGTGTAAGTGATGGTTATAGTAGGCTACATTGTATACTGTATGTAGTCTATAGTATTAGCTGAGGCTATGAATTAGAATAGTATGTCAGTGCAGTCGACCTGTTATTGCTAAGGTTTCATTCGTTGACAGATTTTCTGTAATGCATGACACATCCCTGTGGTCTGAAATGTTGGCGATCAGGTGGCTCATGTTGTACAATGGGGAGCCGGGGGGCGGGGCGGAGAAGGTTCTGAAGGCTCCTTCCGGGGGTTCAGCTGTGTCATCGATCAGCCAATGAATAGCAGGTTTAGGAAAGCCCCTGCTTGACTGGCACACGGAGACAGTCTCATTATTGTCCCACGGGTCCTCTCTTTGCAGCCATGCAATGCTGAAGCTGACTGGGGACACCAATAACAGCTGTTGAAAAATTACTATTTCTTACACCATCGCTGATTATGTATCACCAGTCACTGACCTGCTGTCCTAACACACACTTTGCACAGTTGGGGGCTTTGAGCTTCCCCCGAAACTAGATACAGGACGTAATCGTCCCGAAGCTCCTCGAGATTCACCACGGACAACCACAGAGAAAAGTTTCCTGTCAGCGGAGCTTCACTGGATTCTCTGGTGTTTGTGTTTGATGTGTCTTCCCATGCTGAACGGAACACCATGTTGTTAACTCTACTCCACTTAATGGAAACATTCAAAGAGTTCAGATTAGGTCCATTGTAAAAGCAAGGTAATGTGACTGGGTGTCCAAATATGGCAAAGAAACACTCCTCTTCTGTTTAAGGGAAAAAAAGGATCCAAACATCACAAGAAATACATGTGTTCTTTATGACATTAATTACAGACTGGTGAAAAAAAAATGTTCTTACCCAAACACACCCCGTAACTGAAAATGTTGAGCAATAAGACTAGTCCCATTTTCCACAAAGCAGACATTGCTCAAAGAGGGCACACAGCCATAGCCTACTAACTCAGGAAATATAAAGTTCGCTGTCACACAGAAATTGTACTCCTGCTCAGTTATCCATGTGAAACAGTAGGCACACCTAAGATAATGATTTGTCAAAGGAATTCACTATCTATCATGTCCTAACTTGTTAAAATGTAGCCCTATCTGATCTCACCTTTCTACAAATAAAGGAGAATTCAGAAAGTTGTTATGAAGTGCAGAAGTGCTCATCTTCATGTTGCATTCAACACAAATCCATTGTAAGGTCACCACTAATACCTGTTTGACAGCTTTGAGGAAACACGCGTGCGCCCACGTAGGCACGCACAGACAGACAGACAGACAGACAGACAGACAGACAGACTTGGACATCTAAAATGCCACCAACAGAAGCAGCAAACAATATAAATAGGAAATATAGAAAGCATAGTTGAAGTTTAAATGCAAGGTAGAGAAGGAATTTAGGAAGGGTCATTTATAAATCCTGACTGCGTTACATGGGACGGGATTAGGTCAATGGTGGGAATGAAAGAAATGTGTTGTCTCTGATAAACCTGATAACTGACCGAGGATTTGAATACATTTTACTTATACGTTGTGATGTGTTTGATTTTAAGAATGAACAATTAGTTTGACTGATGAGGTACCTGGGCAGTATTATTATTAATAAGGAGAAAGTACTGACATCTCTTTGGCATACTAAGGAAAATCAATGTACTCAGCCTAATGGCATTGGTGGCAGGCTATTCAAAAACTGTGTTAAGCAACAGTGTGTCATCCTTTCTTATACATATATATTTCAGTGCTCAATTCTACAGGAAGAAGTCTCAAAAATATGGAAAGACTATGTTGTAGTACAACCTTTAGCCAAGATCAAGACTCCTAAATTACTAAAGGATTATCATCCTGTTTGCCCTGACTTCTCTAAGCCTTTTGAGAGAGTGGTCAAGGATCTAACTATGACCAAAGACAACGTGAACCCTTACAGTTTGCTTACAGAGCAGGGAGGGGCATTGATGACCCACTCTCACTCAACCTAATTTTGAACAAACACATAGTTTGCATTCTTATTGACTTCTCATGAATACAGTCACATATCCTTGCACAAAGTCTTATTAGTAACTTTGACATGGATTTTAATGGTGTACTGATCTGTCCCAGAGGGTGATGTGGCCCTCTCTCTAGTTTCTATGGTGATCTTAAGTCTAACAGGTTCACCACAAGGGTGTGACTGTTCTCTCGCCCCTGCTGTTTGTTTTGTACACAAATGATTGTGTGAGCCATCATGAGTCTGTGATACTGAGTCTGCTCAAACACGACGAGACATGCCATGGTCCAATTGATAATGCGTTCATGCAGTGCTGTGATCAGTATTTTCTATAACAGTGTGGCAAAAACAAAATAAATGGCTGTACCCTCCTCCTATAATAGTAGTACATTTTATAATAATACATATATAGGCCTTAGTGCCCTGGGTGAGCTGTGGTCATTTTACAATCCTTCCCGATATGTCTACTATTGTTTCCTGTCTCTCTCCACTGTCCTGTCTAATGAAAAAATTTAAGAAATTACTAATGACTTTTGGAAAAGATCTTATTTGCCCATGATGCCAATCAATGTGTAGACTATCTGATCTATACCACACTGGCTAATACATTATTTACTGGTGTGTTCAATCCAATCCATCCAGTAGGGGGCACTCTTAAATTCAGATACCATTGCTATAACGGAAATTACATAAACAATAAATACACCAATATGGCAGTGTGCGTATATTGACAGCATTTAAAAATAACTACAGCCGTGTTTTTTCAGTGCCGTAACTATACTTCTTTGTACTCGTCCCGCTTAGTTAGTCGTTGTGGCATTTCACTTTTTAGTCATCTTGCATAGCTGCTTGATCATTTGCTTTTATCAACATGTCAACACTTTCGACAACTTAAGCGAGTTAGCCGTATCATAACGTCAGGCGCAACATGACAGCACGTTATTTAGCAAAGAGAGTTAATACGCTCTGCTCAAAAAGATTGCAGACGACGACAGCCGCAATATGTAACTACAGGTTTCCAATTTCACCAACATCTCCTTCTAGAACTGTTATGATGTCATTGTCGAAGCCCAAGGCTAAAGATGACACACTTGGGTCTCTCAAAGGATTACCACAAGAGGCATATGAAGATGATGAAGATTTTCTTGGGGACAGTGACATAGATGAGTTGTTCCAACAGCAGGTCCCTGACATTGGCGATGGGGAGCACATGATCTTCATTGTTCACCCTGATGTGAAATGGGGAAGCAAAAAGCAGTATTTGACAACAGGTGATAAATGCAGCCACGAGTATGAACTAGTATAAATATGAACACATAATATGTCTAAAACAGCAAAGCTTTATCTACAGCTGAGCTGATGATGGCTGAGGCTGTGGGGCTGGTAAATACTTTGGAAAACTGGAGGGTGTTGGACAAGGTGGTCATCTCCACTAAGACACCAGAGAAGAAAAGGATATTTGGCAAGGGGAACTTCCAGGCTCTCACAGGTCTGACAACATCACTCTCCTAAATTAAATGAACCATTATACATCATGACAGTATAAGGAGAAAATATGTAGGCTAATGCCAAATGCATTTCTTTGTTTTCTTCTCTCAGAGCGAATTAGGCAAACACCAGGAGTCACTGCTGTGTTTGTCAATGTTGAACGACTGTCACCATTGTCAGAGGTGAGGTTTATCTTAAATATTTGCCGTCTGTGTAGACAGACAAAGTGTGACCACATTCCTTCTGTGCAGAGGGAGTTTGAGGAAGCCTGGGGTGTTAAGGTTTTTGATCGATACTCGGTGGTGCTTCATATCTTCCGCTGCAATGCCAGAACAAAAGAGGCCAAGTTACAAATCTCTCTGGCGGAGATCCCCTTGCTTAGGTAACCGTGAGCTCAAATTGAAATCCTGCTATAATGTAATGTATACAATATGTTTATATACAGTCATTTGTAGCGTTATCTCTTGGATATATATACTGCTTGCTTACAACAATGTGTGGCATTATGGTAATGAGCCTGTGATATCATCATGGACTCTAGATGGAGGGGATAAGATCAATGACGTGTATATGGTTGGCAGATCTCGTTTGAAGAATGAAATGGCCAACATGGACCAACAGGGCGGGGGCGCAAGATATATTGGCGGTTCAGGTAATGCTCTTTGGCCGAAAAGTCAGCCATTGTGTGTTGCATAGATTGCTTGTTACACATGTCAGTTATTTATGATAGATTAGCTTGTTACTTATGTGTCAGATATTAACCGTAGTTTGTTACTCATTCTTTAGTGATTTACCATAGATTGCTTGTTACTTGTGTCAGT
>JAODTR010007459.1:10180-41487 GCA_025399935.1 Amblyopsis rosae | reverse complement strand
TATTATCTACAGATTGCTTGTTACTTATGTGTCAGTTATTATCTACAGATTGCTTGTTACTTATGTGTCAGTTATTATCTACAGATTGCTTGTTACTTATGTATCAGTTATTATCTACAGATTGCTTGTTACTTATGTGTCAGTTATTATCTACAGATTGCTTGTTACTTATGTGTCAGTTATTAACTACAGATTGCTTGTTACTTATGTGTCAATGTCCTGAACTTCATCGGTAGCTCTGGGTTTTATTTGTCTTCTTCTCAGGTGAGACACAGACGGAGGTCCAACAGAGGCTGTTGAAGGAGAGGGAAATGAAGATTCGCTCTGCTCTAGAGCGCCTGCGGAAAAAGAGACACCTGCTTCGTTCCCAGCGCAAACACAAAGACTTCCCCGTCATCTCAATTATGGGCTATACCAACTGTGGTGAGAGGGTAGAATCTGATTAGACAATAGTGCAAGTATTCGTTGCCGCTTATTTCACCTTTTCAACCCTTAAACTGTCCAGGAAAGACAACTCTCATTAAAGCGCTGACTGGGGACAGTGGCCTCCAGCCCAAAAACCAGCTTTTCGCCACCTTGGACGTCACTGTTCATGCCGGGCAGCTACCCAGCCGCATGACTGTGCTGTATGTGGACACCATCGGCTTTCTGTCCCAGCTGCCGCACCAGCTGATCGACTCGTTCTCTGCCACACTGGAGGACGTCAAACATTCTGTATGTAGTCGATGCTGATACATGTTACACATGGGTTTTCTGCTTCATGTGCGCAAGCATTACCAGTGTATTTTTGTCTTCGTTTTCTAGGACCTGATAGTTCATGTAAGAGACATCAGTCATCCAGAAACTGTCAATCAGAAGGCAAATGTGCTGAATGTTCTGAGAAACCTGCAAATTCCTGACGGGCTCATAAACTCCATGATAGAGGTCCACAATAAGATTGACCTAGTGGATAAGTAAGGCAATTACTCGGAATGTGTGCTTTCGTTGACATTTTAAATAATGTCTCCCATTAAATGTGCTGTAAGTGATTGTAAACTAATACGCTTTTTGTCAAACTGCTAATATCTCCTCCCGGTCCACTAGCTTCCTGTTGTGCGAGCGTACTCAAAATAAATGTGGTTTTTAGACACAATCTAAATGAGCACAAATAAAGTGGTGCTGACTGCACCCCCTATGCCATTGAAGTGGGAAGTGTTTTTGTTTTGTTGAGATCAAATATCAATAATCTTCTCCAGCACAGCTTAATACTCTGCATTTTAATTTAGCATATGCTAAAGCAATTCCTGTAACGCGATGTCTTCTGCACTTAGTTACCACTCACTGGAGCCAGATGCCTTGGCCATATCTGCCTTGAAGGAGCAAGGCCTGGACGAGCTGAAGCACATAGTTGAACAGAATATTGTAAAGTCTACAGGGAAACACATTTTAAATCTCAAAATTGACCTCAGCTCCTCTCAGTTAAGGTAAGACCCCATTGGTAACCTCAAATAGTACTTCATATCCTGTTCGGAATGAGGCCAGGTGTACACAGCATTCGATGTGCGAAGGACAATCGCTTTTGTCACCCGTGTTAGTAGATTGGTGTTTGTTAATACCGGCCTGTAACCGAAACATAAAGGCCTATTGTACATTTAGGCACAGAGGGCGATTGGTTGTTTATGACCGATATGGCCAAGCAATTGCAGCAAGTCTTCGTAGTGATGATAAATGTCCCAGAATACCAATACGTACAGGGAAGAATATGATGCTGTCATGCAGGCAAACTACCACCAGGTGGTGCAGTGATTATCTAAGAGTCAAGAGTAACCACAATTCAATTAATTGTCTTCCATCCACAGTTGGTTATACAAGGAGGCCACAGTGCAGGATGTGCTTGTGCTTGCCGACGAAGGCTCTGCTGAGGTAAAGGTTATCATCAGCGCCGCTGCGTATGGACGGTACCAGAAGCTGTTCACAAGCAGGTAGCGGTGCTGCAGGCCCGCTACATGTTGTGAGTCAGAGCTTCCGGAGCAGGTTACTGTTACAGGTCTAATACGTGTAGTATCTGACCTGTAAACGCTGAGCACTGTCCGCCTGTTTCTTTACAACCTGTTCATGGGTGGTTGTGTTTATGGATAAACTGTTTCAATGGACTTGATTAATACATTCTACCAAAAACATAATGTGATGGGAATATAGCTCATTTGAAAAGGCAGTTTGGCCAGTCTGATCTGACAGCAGGCAGTGACGCAATGCAAATATACAGGCTGCATGTGACATCTAAACAAAACAGGTTGGTCTTGTTGTATTTGTGTCTGTCTGAAGCTGGGCTGATGAGAGCCATGTGTTTCAGACATGCAAAGGATCATTGTATTATTGTATATATCTATGGTTTTTGATTCATGTACAGCTCTGTGTTAATCAAATGTTGTGTCAGTATATGTTATAAATTGTGCCATACATCTGCTAATACATACAATAGACTGTAGAACATGTGAAAAACGAAGCAGTTTGATTAGTTAAACTTTAATGTAATTAATGCATATCAAATTATAAATATTTAATGAGGTAGAAAATGTATACAGCAGATACAGTATTTTGTTTTACATGCCATATAATTTACAACAATTTTTCAACATGGTTTGTCGTAATCCCTAGGCATAAGGAGTGTGTGAGGTTCATTATGAGGTTGTGATGGTGATGATGTTTCTGTTGTTATGCTACTTTAAAAATAAAAAACACAAGTTACTAGCTTGACATTGTTCTAGGTCATGGCACATATTTTTGAAAAACACTTACAGTGGAGTAAATCACCTTCAATATCCCTTAGATTTTCTTCTGTTGAAGGTTTTTGTTAAGTGCAATGACCAGTGCAGTGAATGGGATTGGCCCCACAAAGTCTCCTGCTATGATGTTGAGGCAGTTAGAGCTTGTCCCAGGCATTTGCTTCTCCAGCCATTTTCTCAAACACTCCCAGTTTGACATGGTCAGAGTCCGCAGTGACTGCTTTATGTGCGTAGCAATGTAGAATTTACTAGCTGTCAGGTTCAGACCAGCGACAAAAAAACCCTCTGGATAAGATGACAGGTAATTTAATCGTGATTATTACATATTGGACAGTATCTCTCGAGACAATTCCATTCGTAATGCAAATTTGATATAGTTTCTTACAATTCTCATCACCAATTTATTGTAACAGCCCAGCGTGCAAATATGAATCATATTGAAATATTTCGAGGAACAAATTAAGAAAAATAAAGAAGTACAACCTATTGTACAACCTATTCATTATTTTTAATAATGAATAAATAACACTTGCCTTTCTCTCTATCCCATTCCAATATACAGCACTAGAACCAGTACTGTTCACACAAACATGAAATATGAACCAGACTGTTGGAATCTCACCTGGCCGTCCAATGTCTTTTTGCCAGTCCAGGTAGCTGACCACTCCCTCTGCTGTAAGCTGATTGGCCCACATGTAAGGAATGCCTGGCCATAGCTGGTATCTATCTGCAGCTAGTTGGTCACTGTAGGACAGCAGAACCTGGTAACCAGATGCCCACAGGCTCCGCATGGTCGGGATCGATTCCTGTGTACATAATCGTAAAGTAAGGCTATTTTATAAAAAGTATATCTGAGAAGCAGGCTCAGATGGGGTCTGCAGTAGGAGTTAAGAAAGTAACTTTTTTTTTTTTTAAACTAACCTTTCTGGGGCAGAGTTTTGTGCCAAATAGCTTCTTCATTGACAAAATGAATACTTTATGGAGTTCATCATTCAACCCCTCTAAATTGTTGCAGGCTAGGATAACTATCTCCTTCGGGTGAGATTCCAACCATGCATCAATAGACATCAGTGTATCCTACAAAAGTGAAACATTTTCTATGGAGTTTAATATAAATATTAGCTTTCATCAGAGGGTCAGAATTCCCCAGCAGTGTCATGAGATGTCTATATTTTTTAACTGACTTATTTTATATATGAAATTATCTTAAAAAGAAAAATGAAAACCAGACTCACCAACACTGTCAAATGTGTGTATATCACATGTTTAAAATACAGGTATTTAGAGGCGTCCTTAGGCTTCTTTACAATGCGAAGATCAAAGAATCTAATTCCCAGTGAAAGTTGCTCCACAATACTTTTATCCTGAAAAGACAATCGAAGGAAAAAAACTATCACAAATGGAGTAGCCTACTTTTTTATTTATTATATAGGCCTATTTAAAAATTGGAAAGAATAATCTGCTGTTAACAACTGTATAATCTTCTTGTTTAATAATAAATAAATACAAAAAAATATATATATATAATAATAATAATAATAATAATAATCTATGTATAATCTACTTATTTTGAATTGTGGCTAATAGCCAACAATACAAAATTATGTGTTTACCTGTGTTGTGGCCCATTTGAAGATGGCAGGTCTTGTGAGACATGGTATTAGTCTGTCCATGTACCTTAACGTGAATGGTTCCGACTCTACTATGGGTGAATTTATATCCAGACAATAGCTCATAGCATCGTGGCTGCCTAATGCCATTAAGAGATTGCTTTAGAAATTTAATCCGATGTTTACTTGAAAAAGCAGAAGTCATTTCTGACAGTTGATTAGTATGCATGTTTTAAATTAAACGACTAAGTAAAACTTACCAGGTATAGCAAGATTTGATATAGGAATGTCCCAGAGCGTTTCATGTAAACCTGACATCCAGTTTTCGTAGTTATGGCGCAAATAATAATCCATGTTGTAGTCCATGATTCACATAGTTCACTTAGCCTATAGCCAAACAGCTGTTGTTGAGTCGCGATCTTCTTTACGTCTGTCTTGGATCACCCTGTCGTCTTTTTAGGTATGCGGATGTAGGCTACAGTATAGTCTAAGCCAAAACGAAAGAAAAAAAAACACTCTTTCAAAGCCACTTGTTCAGCCTGTTGTCAGCCGAATCGAGACAGTTCCCTCATTCCACTGAAACCTACAGTAGAAGTATCAAGTATGTAAATAGTAGCCTTTAGTGTAATATCAGCTAGACCACTGGGCGTCAGCTGGAATCTAATGTTTTGGTTGGAAAGACCAGAAGAGAATATAACAAAAAAAATTGTAGGCCTACTAACACACTGGCGTTTCAGTTGATTTAGATGTATTATTATGCCATAGACTCAGCTAAAATATTAGCTGAATTAGCGTGCAATTCATTACCCATTATTCAGATCATTATATGCAACAACAAAAAACGAAATAGGATAACTAGGACTACTATTTTTTCTTTTAAATTATTGAACAGACCTCTCACTTGCAGTAGACAATGTTAATATATCTTAGAAATACAATTGAATGACCAGATATTACTCAACAGTTTTTCTATAATTTCTTTTTAATTATGTAAGATAGCCATTTATCTTACTTTGCTTTGTGTTTGGAAGGGGTGCTGCCTGGTCATATGAGTAACAATAGTACTTCTCATGTGCCAGGGATACAGCAACAATACAATACATGAGCTTAAAATGCTCATTTATTGGAGAATCTGATCTCAACAGGCACATGGGCGCTGTGCATGCCGATGCATGTAGGCTACAAGTACATTTCAACAGTCAGATGTGCAACTCCCACAGCTGTCTTTCCCTGTTACGTTTTACATGCGCAAGATTTAGTCTCCTACGGAGTAACATTCTGCATTCTATCAATCTCTACTGGATTCATATATCATTCTCTGAACATACTGTATGCATTTCACACTTACCGTATGTGTCTTTACATAAAAGCTACATATGTGCTTGTTTTGACTAACAGCTTGTGCTTGCTGAGCTAAAATGCCAAAGCTAAGGTGAGCTAGTTGCATCATTATTGCTTAGTTCACAGTAACAAAATAGCACTGGCCACCCTTGTGACGTACAGTACTTGGCTTAAAGAGCAAATATAAACAAATACAAAATAAATAGTCAAAGATATCAAGATTTGTTTTTGAACAGCCAACAGAAGAATTATACAATTCACTGGCTCTATTATGTGCAGTCACATCTTAATTTTTAGTTCTATAATAAAACAAGCACACTTGATTCATGCTGCAATTCACTTTTGTGTTATCTGAGTAATGCAATTAGTCTAGGCTCGTGGGGGGGGGGGACGACGACGACGACTCATGAGGACCAGTTCAATAACCTCTCGTTAAGTGCAACTACAGTTGGTACAAACTGGCTCTCTGTTATAAAGTCCCCAGCAATGATATTGAGAGAGCCCGTGTTGGAGCCAGGACACTGTTCCTTCACCCAGCTCAGCAATGTTGGGTATGTAGACATTACCAAGTCTTTCAGGGATTCTGTTGGGTGTGAACAGATGTATTTCAGGTCCTCTGTGAGATTAATACCGGTAACAAAGAAACCTCCTGTGAAACAAGTATGCATGTCACTAAACACCTTTTAGTTAAGTATACAAGGCAAGGCAAATACAATACAAAATATGATACAGGCCTACAGTATACAATTATACACAGTATAAGCCCTTTCTGTGTAAAGACTACTCATCACCAAGAGAGTATGATGAATAATAAATAAGTAGGTTTATTCTTTAAGGGACATTTGACTTGACATGTCAAGGGCAGAAATACATGTTACCTACATGTATTTACTTTTTGCTTTTTTTGTGTGTGATGATCCAAGATTACACCTACATGTTGTGTGTGTGGAAAGTGTGCTCTGTAGTAACACTTTTTCGAATATGACAGGAATGATCAAATATATAGTAAATATATCTTAAAATGCTTATATTTATTGGACAAGCTAGTTCTGAAAAGGTTGCATATTTTGTGAAGAATGGATTGAATAAAAATGCTCTTTATTAATTTACACACCAGCACAGATAAGAAGGAATGGACATTAAAAGAAAATCACTTTTCAGTAAATTACCTGGTCGGCCGTGTTGCTTTCTGTGTTCAAACTCTTCAATAAGAGCCTCTGCTTTGCATTTGTTAGCCCACCAGTAGGGAATATGAGGCCATAGTTCACTGTGACAACTGGCAATACTGTTTTCATAGGACACGATCACTTGGTAACCTAAAGCCCACAGCTTCCGTAGGGTCACTGCTTCCTGAAATCAACACAGTGCATGGGTAGTGGATGCCTATACTTAACTACCCAGAGCCTTAGTATGCCCACAAAACAAAACAGTACCATTTTAGGACATAACTTTGAGGTGAAAATTCTCCTTATGGTTGTGACGAGCAGCACATGGAGTTCCTGACTCAAGCCAAGGAAGTGGCTGAGAGACAGGATGACAACTTCTCTGGGATGAGCATCCAGCCACTCTTGTATCTCCATTAGAACAGTCTAAAGAAAACAAAAAAGTTTAAACAAAAATCTAAAGCATCTAGTCCCCAACTTTAAAAGCCAAGAAATTGGAAAATAATTAAGAAATGTCTGAGCTATATTGTAGCATGAATACCAAGACATATTTCACAAGCATTTTCACAATTGCACCTCGACTGTGACTGTGGTGTAAACGCCATGGTAGAAATAGAGGTCAGTAGAGCTGTCGTTGGGCCTGTGTGCAATCCTCAGATCACAATATCTGATCCCACAGTCTAACTGCTGCTGCATAGTAGAATCCTGAAATACATATGATACAAAAGGACATTGCTGAGACAGGTAAATAGCTTAAATTCCAGCTCTTTTTTTTCTCCTCTCTTTATACCTGGGTTACTGCCCACTTGTAAAGAAATGGACGAATTAGGGGTTTCAAGTATTTATCCAACTTCTGAAGCATATCTGGCTGGGTAAGGTCTACAGGGGATCTGTCATTCATATCCAGGCAGTAGGTTATGGCATTGTGGCTTCCTATATATGGAAACACATGTTTTAATGGAATAGTAATGAATGATAATCATGAGATTAATTATATTTTTCATTTAGCCACTGAGTTTTAGGATAATGTGAGAGGGCTTTGTGCCCAGGTTTATGCCAGAGTGACACTGATATCCTAACACATCTATCACAACATGTAACTTAATATTTGTTGTCACACAATTATATTGCAAGAATGCTGTAATATCCTACCTGGAATGGCCAGATTACATAGCGGTATGTCCCACAACGCACAGGGCAGATGAGCCATCCAGCTTTCCATTGGCAGGCCTTTCAGGGTTAAATCGTTAACTTTGGACGCCAGTACTGATGACATAGTAAATTCGAATGTCTGCAGTATAGGGCACAAATGAGACAGAATAATTGATAGGCTAATGAATTGGTAGCGCACTGTTTACATTGTACGGTTCATCTGGAGACCAATTAGGCTATTTGGTGATAAAGTAAAATATTCTAGTATATATAGGCCTACATTTTGGGATGAAATAAAAAATAAATAATTTTGAATACGTAAACAATGCAGCTGGCCTATCGTGAAATAATTTAATCCAATGTAATTAACCTACAGTTAACGAGCTGATGGAAACTACATCAGTGGTAGCCCAGACTATATGTGTGGGAGACAAAAATAGAAAAATAAATAAATAAAAGCATAATTAAAAGCAATTACGTCCCGGACACTGTTTTAATGAACTTACTGTTGCCGGCTGCTTTGTAGCTACCTATGGAATCATCCTTTACGCTTCGATATGGCTGCGCATCTGTACACCTGCATAGCCTAAAAATAAGGTGACCACATCGTCATAAAACCAATTTCCCCAACAACCATCAATCGACTTTACGAATTAAAATAACCTCAATGTGTCTTCTCTCTCCCTCTCTATAGACAAAATTACATTTAGGCTATGTGTCTCCCCTGCGGCCCAGGCTGGGCGGTGACTATGATTCAATGGAGGGCTGAGCAACCGGCACTGTTTGCTGACAACGTTTAGATCCCGGCTCTAGTCTTAAAGAACCCATACAGCTGCTACTTATTATATAGCCTACTTCAAACTGGTAATCAAGCTGTGCCATATGATATTAGCTTGTTCTTGCTGCATTTATGTAGGCTGTGCCAATAATGTTATAGTTCGAGGAGCATATAGACTACAGCTGATTACTAATATTGTATTTTTCAAAATAAGAGCGTGCATAAACTGCAGTAGGCCTAAAGCCAAATAGCCTTGACAAGTGAAGTCACACTGTAAAAAAAAAATCGCCTGCATGACAATAGGCCTAAATGGAGAGTGGACAAATGTGTAGCTATCAAGTCATTATGCATGTTTATTGCAACCAACACAGCAGCACCCATTTGTAAATGTATTACAAATGTATAGAATAGTGAAATGTCTTGTGATTTGTTTGATACAAATTAAAAAAGGTCCATGTCATGTTCATCATACATTTTGATTGTTCCCACTTTATATTGGATCTAAAAATATGTGCTTTCCATTACTCAAAGCAGCTATGCTCAGTTAAGTCAATAAGTGCCAAGACTGCACCAATATAGAAAACTTCAAAAGCAGCAAAATAAGACCATATACACAATACAGCATTTCCAAATTTATTAATAAAAAGTTTTTTCTAAAATAAAATTGTAACGTGAAAATACTATATAGAACCTTAGTGTTTTACTGTAATATGAATTCTAAAGGGGTTGCTTTCCTGCAACTTATTTATATAATTACAGTGCTTTTCATTGTCTGTTGGCAGAAATATAAAACACAATGATGCAGGTTAATTAGGAGATCACAGAACAAGACCAGTCATGCTGCACAGAGGCAATGTGACAGTGAGATGCCTCCTTTAACATCAGACAATGGAGAGCACTAAACAGACAGCAAAGATATGTTGTTTGGCAACAAATCTTAATTGGCAGTCAAAATTAACTTCATGAAGTATAGTTAAGGGTAGGGTTAGTCTGGCTTTAAATTCAATTGATTCAAATAAGTCTGCAATTATACAGTTGTGTCACATAGGCATAACATTTATAATTGGCGATAAAATGTACTGTAAGCCTTTGAGAGTAAGCAAACAACATTTTTGTGCTGTTTAACATGTGACATGTAATTTTATTTAGCTTGTACTGGTCACACTGCTACACTCAAACGCACAATACTGTTTTCTTTTTTTGTTCTGTGCACGTAATCTTTTCAGTTGTTTTTTTGTCTGCAACTACAAAAATAATAAAAAGAAAAATAGCTTTAACAGGGAAGACAATTATTCATTGAGCTTCTAATGTAAGATTTCCCATCAATTTATGTCATGTCAAATGTGACTACTGCAAAGTGATATCACTTTAAAAAATGTCATGTTCTGTGATAATGCTGGCACTGTGACAGCAGCGACAACGATGTTAACAGGATCCAAAGTGAACTTTGAAAGACCTTGTGGTATTATGTGTGGTAACGCCTTTGATGTTTTATTATAAATTTGTCGCAAACTGAAATGTTGAAGTTATTGAGAATAATTCTGAATTAATCCTCAATTAAAATGTTTTGTGTGCATATTAAAACTTGTCTGTGCTTTGTCTTACATGTAACTATCCAGTTTTAGACTAGTTTATGCATCACATTTCAGCAGTTGCAGTTGTTTTCATAGCTACACATGACCTTTTAGTTCAAATGTATAACTTTACATCCTCTTGGCTGTGTAAGAGATGACATATACACACAATAAAATTAACCTTAATTATTCTTAACAATAAGATAGTTATTCAATGAGTTTGTCCTGTATTTGACTAATGCTTCCAAAGCCCCTGAACACACTGCAGTTCTCTACATGTTCTATCCGTTTTTATTTGTAGCCACACCCATATGTGTGGTTGAGTTTGGCTTCCTCAATAAGTGGTAGCTTTGCCATCCTCATCATGTATTTGCATTGCTCTGCAGATTTTATCTAAAGGGTGCACTTCTTGCAGTAAACTGGAGGTAACTGGTTATGTGTAGTTATTAGTTATCATCTACCTGGGCAAGAATAGTTTTCAGTGGAAGGAGTCCAGACTGACATGTAGAGAAAAACAGTGTGGCGCTTGCGAGGTCAGGACACCCCACAAGATTAAATTTAGATCTTAACTGAGATTGGCGAAAACAAATGTACATTCCAATATGAACATGCGTTCAAACATATGTGTCACATGAAGGTTTGGATGGATGGAAGAAAGGCAAATATCACAAAACTCCAGAGACGGTTCACATTTACTCACTCCTCTATGATCGCACTGAACAAAAGGAAAATACAGGGACATTTGTCCCCATAAAGATGCTTGATGGTGTTCAGAGCTAACATGCCCATCATGCATCCATTTTGTCATAGACCACTGTAGACAGCACAATCCATTTCAGGCCTAGGCTCGCACAATAGACTGTTTACACCTGACAAACTGGGCCAACAGAGGGAGCCATTTTCAAAAGGATAAACTGGCACTTAGGAAAACTGCCAGAAGGGAACAACGAGCGTGGCGACAACAAGCCCTCATGGCCGTCACCTCTGGACTGTGTTTCTGGAGCTCAGGGACTGTTTCCCACATCTTGAACCTTTGCGATAGCCATTCCCCGTGCTGTCGGGCGGTGCTACCCTCTGCCTCGGTTTCTGACCTTTGGCCTCTGGCTCGGAGTCACTGAGCTCTAGGTCAGGGCAGTAGCCGTCGCTCTCCTGGCAAGACTGCACCGCGCCTGACTGTTGTTCGGACGCCGGCTTAGCCCAGAGCTTCTCTTTGGCTGGGCCTTTACGGGACAGTTTGTCAGCGACCCCCCGCAAGTCATCTGTGGTCCGTACCAGGCTGACCGTGGCCTCCTTGAAGGACCTGCTGAAGTGCTCCATGGTGGACTTACGGAAGCTGGCGGACTGGATGCCTTTTCCCAAGCCCCCATTTGAAGGGTCCTGAGCACCGGGGGTCTGGCAGCAGCTGTCTTTCTGAGCCACAATCTTCTCCATGAGGCCATTAGCTTTGGTGAGGACGCGTGTTCTGTCCTGCTCCAGTTTACCGTGGAGAGCAACATGAAGAGCTAAAGGTTTGCCACCTGGTTTGATGAGCGGCAACGATGAGCCGCTCTCTCTAAGGGAATGGCTGGAATGGGAAGAGAGCAGGCCATTGGGACGCTCTTCTCTCCTGCCACGGCCCTGCAGCTGGGGCTTTCCTTGACCCAGCCCTCCAGCGGCGTGTTCATGGACATTCCCGCTGTTGTCCGGACAGAGAGGCCCATTTACACATTTGGAACTGGTTTTTCCATTTCCCATGCTCGAGACTTTGGGCATCTTCAGCTTTAGTGTTATCCTTGGAGGAGGATGAAATAGCACGCTCTCCACGGACAACGACACTGGAAGACCTTTTAGAGAAAAGGTAACAACGCAATGTTCATTATGGTCAGAAAGGACACTTAACAGCCACCCATTATGGTTATTATGAGGTTGTATTGTTCAGATTAGGTTTGATTAAGACACTACACCAGGCTACTGCTGATCTTAAGGAGTAAACACATATTTCAAGCACACACACGTATAGAGAAATACAATGATTGACCAATTGCCATCATAAAAACACAAACACTTACCAGCTGATATCTCCAGGTTCATCAGCTTCACGTGCAGGTTGAACATCTGTTCCTGGGCTTTACTCTGAGACAGCTTAAGCTTCTCCCTCCGACTCACCATGTAGCACAGGTTCCTCACCTGGTGCAAACACAACGCGCGTCACAAAAAGGACATTTGACGTAGACACACGGACATTCGTCTCAGCGGTTAACAGCCACACGGATGCCGTGATCACCGCCGACCGCATCACAGAAACATTCAAACCTAAATTTACACGTTACACAAGCTGGGAAAGCTACATGCAATTATCTGAGCCCAGGCGCTGAGCCTGACCAATAGGGCCGCACACAGCCCTAACGCTGACCAATAGGGCCTCACACATCCCTAACGCTGACCAATGGGGCCTCACACAGCCCTAACGCTGACCAACAGGGCCTCACACATCCCTAACGCTGACCAATGGGGCCTCACACAGCCCTAACGCTGACCAATAGGGTCTCACACATCCCTAACGCTGACCAACAGGGCCTCACACATCCCTAACGATAGCCATGGTCACACAGTTCATCTCGTAGACCCACCCTCTCCAGATCCTGCCGCAGGTGCATGAACATGCGCATGCGTGTGTGGACGCTGTCCTCGCGAGGCTGCATCAGCATGTTCTCCTCCTCCTCCGGGGGCAGCAGGGCCCTGTTGAAGTTGCCTTTCCGTTTCAGCTTCCAGTACTGGTAGATGAAGTCGGCGAGGGGCTTGGCCACACACAGGCTCTGCACCAGCTCCTCGGGCTGCACCAACGTGTAGAACTCCTCCTGCAGCTCCTGCAGCCTCTGCGCACGCGGGCCCCCCTTCTCCGTCTCCGCGGGGGGTTTAGGGCGGGCCGGGCTCAGGCCGGGCTCCCCCGACTTGGACTTGCTGTGCTTGAGGCAGTAGGACTTGAACTTGACCTCGTCGCCCTCGTCCAGGATGGTCTTCATCTCCAAGCTGTGCTCGAACGCGCACGTCACGTGGAACGGGATGGTGCAGTTCTTCACGGAACACTGGGAAGAGAGGGGGGGGGGGTGACAGACGCACAGACGCACCGTTAATCGACAACATTTGCTAATCAGCGGCCTTCAGGGCCATGTAGAAGAGTCTCCAACGGAAGATTGAACTGATAAATACACAATCTAAATATCTGCGATATTTGGTCATTCGTTTTTCAATGAACGTAGCGATTTACATTCACATTACAGCTACTTCTAGCATTCGCTGCCAACTTCTGGGAACTGCTTTGCGGTCCCACTATCCGCCAGTGCGGTGGGGGAAAAAAAACCCAGTCCACTGGACTGAATACAGTTGACATGACTCTTACTTCTACATGGCTCCGGCAGTAATTACCACGGCCTGGCGCAGACACACACGACTCACCTGTATGCAAGCACCCGTCTTGGTTTTGCAGAGACTGCAGATGAGCGACCACCGGCTGGGTGGGATGTGAGACACTTTGGTGATTGGCTCCATCCTCTCCGGACAGGCGATGCTCACCTAGGCACAAGTCAAATACACACGGGGCTGTGAATGACATCGGCGTACTGCTAACACACACCCGGCCCCACAAGCGAGGCGTTCCGGCTGGCTCCTTACCTCGGGTATCCACAGAGCACAGCTCACATGGGCCCACTTGGTGCCCGCCCGTGTAGCTTTCATGGCTCCCCCCTTCTTGGGACACAGCAGGCACTGCGGGTCAATGCCGAGGACACAAGTCCTGCACAGCCAGTTTCCAACGGGCACTTTGACTATACCGTAGCAGGCCTAGGGGCAAAGAGCAGGTGTCTTAACAAAACAATTAAAAAGGGCAAGGTTCGTCGCTATCGCGAACGCGTGATAACTTCAAATCAAAACATAACTCAAATGCTCCACCCCACACACTGAAACATATTGCGAAGCCTGGGGCATTGTTATGAGCGGTGTTCGCCAATTTGTTATTGTTCCTATTTTGTGGAGCCAGGGCTGTGGAGAAGTACACGATTATGTTTTCAACACGCACAGAGAACGGTAAGCTGGCGAAATGCGAGGAGATATTTGGTGAATTTGACAATAAAGTGTATTAGCTTACAATAGCTGACTATACCTTTAAATGACGATACAGTAAAAGCAGGATTGAGCTGAGCAAGATGCACTATGGGCCTTATGTACGTACGTTAACGAGCGCAACGTAAAAGTGAGCGCAGCCAGAAAGCAGATAGCATTTTACGTTGGATGCACTAAAATTGGTAACTGATCACGTAATGTGCGCTTGGCACCGCCCTCTAAACATGGTGTTAGTCAGCCGAGTAGTCTGGTCTATGTTCCCACCATATCCATAAGTTGCACCACCCGAAAGCCAATGGAACATCAGAAAACAAGTTTAACGATCATGAAGTAGGCAAGACCTATTTATAAATATCCTACTTGTCTATATGTGTCGTCAAACAGAGATAAAGGGCATAATTCTACCCCCCAACATTTTTTTGGGGTGACTAAAACATTTTGTGGATTATAACAACACATAAGCATTCAAATCCTTCAGCACGTCTCTCCATGGCCTGTATCTTCATCTTTCTCGGGATTAACCTTGCTGCTTGCTTGCTTGCTTCTCCTGTTCAAAGACACGCTAACTGGGATAACACCTGCTTTACAGAGGCGGAGAACGGTCACCGCAAAACCGACTCGCGCATTGCACCGCAGTTTTCATACAGTCAATGTGCATAAGGGGTGCACGATATTGATAAAATGTGACATTGCAATATCTATCATAAAAATAGCAATATCGATATTAATTTTGTATATTTTTAAACAGAAGTAAAAACACAAAGGTTATGGGAAAATGCATCAAAATATATTCATAACATATGAAAACAACACATTTTCAACTGACAGTCATATTGAACTGGTACAACAACAGAAATTCTGAGCTACCGAGGAGGCATTCATTTTGGCCACAAATGTTTCCTCTTCGATCACTATTATGTCATCAGCTTCCTCAACCACACATCTTACTTATCGGTCTAAATCGAACACAACTAAGCCAAACAGCCAATGGACGCATCTCTCTGCTAAATAAACTGAATATTGCACTTCCTGAAAACAAGATTATGCCAAAAACAGGCGCTCACACATTAGTACATGAGGCCCAATGTGTGGTAAGTTTGGAGGTGGGGGAGGGGGTGTGTGATTCCCCTTCCCCCCACTTTGTGCAGACCAGAACGACCCAGCGCATTGACTTGTATGGAGCAAGTCAATGCTAAACGATACTTAACTGGGCTAACATGCCCACTTTCAGAGATGGGAATATTCCACTTTTTTTCCCCAGATACAAATTAAGTTGCACACTCTCTCTCAGTTACATTCTAAAATCTTTTGTAAAAAGCTAAGACCATCTGGGTTTTGCAAGCTACACAATTGGTTCCACTCCTGTTCCACTCTTGTGCATAGCAGTCTGGAAACTCTTCATTCAAAGATGTTTGTTAAAGAGGAAATCAAACCATTAGCAGGCAAGGTGATCAACTAGTTAAAACCACAAACATTTAACAGGGATTTTCAAACGCAGGTGACAGAATGTGAATGGATCATCTCAAATCAATCAAAGTGAGGCACACATGGGAATAGTTTTCCTAACACAAGGCTCTTATTTGCTGTCGGCACAAACAACTACCCACCTATAACTCTGTAGCTGCCTGAAAGAGGTTTCAATTGAATGTTTTTAGAAAAATCGGCATGTAATCCAAGGGACCATGTTCCATATGTGATAACCAGCATGTTTGCGTCCTACCTGGTGAACACAGATGTTGCACTTGTCACAGAACACCATGTCGTTCCCCTCCTCGCTGTCCGGGGAACGGCACACGTCGCAGATGACGTCTTCGTCATATTCAATTCCCAGCCCTTCCACGGTCTCAATGGCATGGTTCATGTTGTCATGGCACTGCCTCTCCAGGGCCTCCATAATCTTTTCCATTGTTAGTTCATCGACCGGGGGCTCACCTGAGAGCCGGTGGGGAAGGAACGAGTTAAAAAGACGACCTCTTCCATTTAGGACAATGACTAATGCTAGACATGGACTTTTCCATTGAGGTTCTGGAACAAAAGAAGGAATTTGGTTGAAGCCCTACAAAGGTCTTGGAAATCTTTTTGTGTTTGCGTTCCCACTGCACTGTGAACCATGAAGTGGTGAGGGGAAAAAGCAGGTCAGGTTGGAGATGTGATTTTACAATGCAACCAAACTTAAAGCTTAAAGCACAAGAGGACAAATTAACAGAACGTGAACGGTTTCTAAAGGCTAAACACTTTTTTTTCTCTCAGAAGGAACCAAACTGGCATTTGGGGTGGGGGGTGGGACACAGTTGCTCAATTCTGTACATTTGTTTTTGAAAAGAAAAGACAAACCTGAGCCTTACCCATAAGAGCTAGCTCTGTGTTGAGGGCCTGAAGCCAGTGGAGATCCATATCATCCAGGTCGTAGCGACACATGGCCTCTGCCAGTTCTTTGATGTTCACATAACCAGTCTCTGTGGAGTCTTGGCTCCAGGACTGGATGTACTTCTTCTGCCGGGTATAAAGCACCTCCTTTGGCTTCTCTGCGATAATTCTGATCACGGAGAAACAATGCTTTACGGACAGTCAGTCAGTGTACTGTATTACGGTCTGTATCTCAGTGTAAACAAGACAGACAGATAGAAGAGAGATCTAGTGCTGGAAGCACATGAATCCATCCATTCAGAGAATCCACTGAAGCTTTACCTGACCAAAGGCTGTGGGATGGTGTCTGGACTTGCTGGCACCTGAACTCCCTTCTCCCACTCTTGACGCCAGGTGTCTGCCAGGAGGTAGCAGTCCTCTGTAGAGACATGGTGGGAGTCAGGCAGCTTCATGGCACTGATCAAGTCTTTTCTGAACACCTGTGGAAGAGGGATGTTAAATGACGAGTTTTTTCGCAATCCACGTTTTAAGATGTGATAGTACAGAGAGATGAGAGAACTGTTAATGGACGGTGGACTGCCGAACACCACAATTGGACGAAGCACACATACTGTATAGAGGTCATACAGTGTCTATAAGTCACGGTGACATTTCATAGCTCTGCTACCTCTACCTAGGGCTGGGCAATATGGACCAAAAATAATATCCCGATATATTTAGGTTGAATACCGAGAGATATCGGTATTTTCTATAAAGTGGGCTAAATCTTCAGGCATATATTTAAAAAAAAACAGGAAACTACAGAAATGTCACATTTTTTATTTTTAGAGACATTAATTGACATATGTGAGTTTCCCTGGTGTCTCCGCCCCTTTGACACTGAACGCACTAAGTACAGGCATGGAGGGAGAGACTAACAAATTGAAAAAGTCATGAATAAATGCATAATATAACTATATCGATATAAACGATAGTCTAATTTTATATCTATTTTGAAAAAAATTCTGATATACCGCTATATCGCCCAGCCCTACCTCTACCCAACAAAAAAACAATACCGGTTTATACTGGATTTACCCACAGCGTGCTGTGTGGAAGGTATGACCTACCTCTGCCGGTTTCTTTGGGTTGGAAGCGGGGGTTCCAGGTTTACTTCCATACTTGTTGGAGGAAAAGGAAGTCGACGGACCTAAACAATGGATTGTACATTAGAAGGCAATGTTGAAAATGAAAGCGGTCTGTTAAGATTATGGGTTCTTTTAAGGAAACTCACTCTCATTGTCAGAACTGTCACTGCTGCTTGAGGACCTAAGACGTTTCATCCTGTATCATCCTGCAAGGTGAAGGGACCAATATGAAGTACAACATGTAAACAATCATGTTATGGCATGATATAAAATATGTAGCAACTTTAAAAAAAATGTTTAATGGTTTCACATTTTATTACAATTATGTTGACATTTCAGACACCGGTAACAGCATGAGAGCCATTTTCTAAATTGCAATGCTGAAAACCTAAAACTTGCACTTAAAATATGGACATATTCTAACCTAAGTCTGCAAAGATGCTTTGATACTCACCATAAATTCCCCCCAAAAAATCATGCTAGTGGATTCCTTTTAATGAAGTCCAACAACTGTTTTTCACCCCTGTTACAAACAAAAAGAGACCAGCCCATAATTAGATTAAGTTTTCTGCATATTTTCGATTAGGTAATCTCGTGGACCTGTATACTGTAGGCAATAATTTGTTAATATTAAAACATATCAGTCATGAGAAGACACCTAAAAAGTCATGTTAATCTTGTAAAAATTAAAATTACCCTTTTTATTAATTTCTCATACACAGACAGCAGACTACAGGAACAGCACATGACAAAGTTGTTTCATCAGAGAGGATGTGCTTCTCATTCCCTCAAGGAGGGTTAGGGGTGGGGGAGCATGAAGCCTTTGCATTAGGTTGAGGCCTAACCAGAGCAGAGAAAGTTGTATTCGGCATGTTTGCCATATATAGAGTAGACAATACATACCCCCATCCACTGGCATTGACCTACAGACACTAGTTAGCATTATGTATGTGTGTGTGTATGTATCAATGGTTATGCAAAATGCAAAACTCTCCAAAAGAATCTTGTTAATGTATGTTTAATATCAACAGAATTTTGTTAGGCCTACTGTATGTTTAATATTGCTAGGAAAGAATCATTTGTGTCTGCTGTCTTAAGCAGTGTTTAGAAATATGGATAATATATATGGTCAGATGGATATATAAGTAGAAAACTGTGAAAAACATATTGCCTCTCTTTAGGCCCTCTTTCCAGTATGCCTTTACCATGACCCATTTTGATCCACATGGATCGAACGATCGAAGTTATTTTACTATCCTATATTTAACTGTATATGACGCATAAGCATAGAAACTACTGTCAGTGTCATCATGTGAACATTACAGGTTATTTAACACTGGTTATATTCGCAGTTGAAATAATACATGGTTGATACCAATTCCAATGCTAGTTATCTTCCAGTTGAGAAGTTTAGAAATACTAACATTGCTTGCCCGATGCACCACAAACGAAATAATAATGTAGTTTAGATCGAAGTAATAAAGAAAACGCATGCAATAACATGCTTTATCTCCTTCATTGGCGGCAAAGCCAGGCCACAGCGGGCTGTGGGGGAAATCAAACATGGGCGCCACGACCATACAAAGATGTCACTTCCTAGAGCCTTTAGCTACGCGTTACACCGCTCTGCATAAAGCGCCGTTTGATTAAATGTTTGTGCAGTAAATTAAAGTTCATATAGAACTCACAATCACAAACATTAGATGTGTCGATGTGATGTGAAGTGAAGATAGGGGTGGAGGATATCGAGGCCCAATGGCCTGGATAACACATCCAGGGCAAATCTTGGCACACTAAACCATTGAACACACGAGCATATTGTTCCAATTCCTTGGTCCTTACCTTAAATTCGCATGGTACAACGCGGGTTATTCCATTCCGGCGTGACTACTTCGACAATATGTACTTATAAAATATCACATTTGTCTCTGGTTACTGCTATAATTGAAATAGATTTTTATATTCTACCACACTAGGAATTTCAAGGGTTGCAATCTCGCAGCCACCACAGCACGGCACAACAGCTCTATTGTACCGCGCCTACTACAGGGTCCTAAACTCCACCCTGTTAGTTCGTATAGTATGTGCACCATGATGTGCATGCATTCACACTTGATTGCAGACTTGCGTGAACAATCTATTGATTGTAACCATCATTACACTAGAAACTATGTTGGAACCCTAACGCACCCCATAAACAAAATGAAAAACCTTGCATATCAAAAGGCAAAATATGGTATTTTTTTTGTCTAAAATAATCAAAACACACTGGTGATGTTTACCATCCAACAACAATATTAAATTAGTCAAACTGATATTTCCTTAATCAAATTTAAATAGACTACACACCACACCAAGCATGGAATCACAATTTATACTAAATAAATGTAAAGTGAAAGAAATATAAAAAAATATCAAACAGACTTACTGTATCATAAGCATAGTATGGCAGATTTTATTGTCAAATTACATTTATACAATAGAATTGCAATCAATATTCATAAACATTTGGGTTTACCTTAATCCATTTACAGACAGATTGATTGGGCCCTACAGTACAATACTAAAAACATTAACTTTGGAGTATAAAAAACACTACAAAACATCAAATCTGAAGACATACATTGACATTCAAAAATATCAAACTTAAAAAAATATGTTTTTATGCAATTTAACAAACTTTGTGTTGCTTGGTCTTCAAATGCAGGAAGCCCACATTGATGTCAAGTAAAATTATACTTAATACAAAGCTTTGGCCGATGGTTTAAACAGCTAATCACAAAGATGTACTGTATCACTCACGCAGAATACACATTCAAAAAATACATATCTAAACCTAATACACAATTTGAATGTAAATCCACACAAGTTTGTTGAATACACTCTGCCCCTTTCAATAGAAGACAAACAAGTAGAAAAAAATAATGCCTCAAATTAAATATAAACTATATTTACAGCTAAAGCTACATTCAAATAATATAGTATATTTATTGATTACATTCATATAAATGTTTCATAATCACAGCTTATTTGTATACAGCAGTTTACAAGTTGATTTACCTTGTTTTGTAAAAAGGGAACAAACCTCTATGTGATCTCTATAGATACATCTGTCATTAGCAATGCCATATGTGAAAAGGCATTGTTTAAAGTCATGTTATTAAAGGCATTCCTAAAAAAGAATAAAAGGCTAATTTTCCCTAATTATGTTAGAATGCTTATAATTCACAAGCCCATCTGCATGTCAGCAAAGTTGAAGAAGTTGTCCACATCTCGTGAGGATGCATTTTTGTTATCTGATACAAAAACCTGCAAAAGTAGTTTGAATTCAAATAAAAACCATCTGTGTACTGGTACCATTTTAATTCAAGTCACTATTGCAATAACATTAATTATTACCTTTGTTCCGCTGAAAACCTCACTGGCAATCATCTTGCAGGCTTCCACAACACCATCCCCATTCAGCTCAAGTGCAATGACAGAACCTTGGGCAAAAATATAAGTTAACGAATGGCAGCATGCCATGCATATGCACCTCTCACAATAATAACAACAAAATTAGAAGTATGCACACCTTTAGAGCTCCACTCTACTAGCTCTTCTGCATCGTTCTGAAATACTCTTTTCACATCTTCAGGTCGCATAGGGACTTCTTTTGTCTGGATCAACACAAAACCTTTTCCAATTGCCTGAGCACAATTAAAGAAATAGATCAGAGAAGCTATATATATATATATATATATATATATATATATCTTCTCTGATCCATCCAAACAGGGTATGTCCCATTAAAGATGTCAGAATGTTTATTTTGGCAACAAGCATGAGTGAAATGTTTTATCATTGAATAACACAGCTACAGTAGCTTGATATTTTTGGTGCAGGATTCTCTGCATCCACATTTTGCAAAAGAGAAGCAGCCTAGGATTCCCTCAGTAAATGACTTTGTAGACTAACAACTAGATACAAATGTACATAAACAAAGACTATATACCCTAAACATGCTCTATGAATGCGGTAGCACTGAACTGTGGAAATGGCAGCGTTTTCTGCTAAAAACTCCAATAGCCCCACCTCACAACCTTTTCATTATCCTCACCTCATCGATCAGTTTGCGAGCATTTGCAGTTGTGTATTCTCCAGCGAAGAAAACAAACAAGCAGGACTCTTCACTGTCTTTACGTCTCCCTCCCTTCGTCAAAGGCACGATACTGCGGGCAGGATCAGTGGAGACACGCACAGACTTGAAGTCAGACCCAGGGTCTGGGGCTGGGACATGGTCCATGACCACTGCTGCCTCAGGCAACAAGCTCCAGTTGTTCTCCCCAGACACTGGAGTAAAATCATGTATGTTGCTCCAGTTGTTGTTGAATATGCTGAGGCCAGCATCCTTGAAGTGAAAGGCCAGTTCTGGGTAGTAATACTGAAAGCAGCCAAATTTCATGCCCGTTGAGGACTCAATGATTGGCTGAGTGGCACAGCACAGAAACACCTCCATCTTCTTACAGTCCCTAGTGCGAAACTGCTGGCAAGCAACTATGCACTTTAAGTCCTTACAGTCTCTAAAAAACACACTGCCCCTAACAGGCCCAAGAACGATGCAGCAGTTGATACAGTCGTCAATGGTAATAGTTGCAGCATGATCAAACACATATATGTTGCAATTTTCGCAGGCCTCTATGACAAATGGTTGCCCATTAAGTTTACCAGGCAAACGACCAATTGTAGCATCCTTGACCCCTTTCACCATATAGTCCTTAGGATCAATCTGTAAAATCAGACAGTACATTTTTATTGTTGTTGTTTTAATCTGTAGCCTATATACAGTCATTGGAAATAATATCCTTAGTTTAATGTAGCTTTTATTTCCTTATTATTGTTAATCGTGTTTAACAATGAACCAATCATGCCCAGCTGTTTTCACGTGTAGACTAAATATACATAACACCCCCAACTCACTAAGCAAACTCAATTCGGAAGTTGAAAGTGAACGCCTTGTTCTACCTGTCAAGAATGACAAACTTTGGATGAACTTCAGCCATTACGTGTCGTGACTTTATACCGTTACTGTAATAGGCATATGAAAGTAAAATTGTAAGCATTTTGCAATTTAGATTAAACGTACATTTCTATAGGCCATGCAATGCAAACAGTCAACTTTCGTTACACTGATGACGCAACAGTAGACTACAAGTAAAGTAGTAGCAGGCCTATGGTACGGGTACTGTCGACAGAGACATGCAAAATATCGTAGTCCCACTGGTAGACTACAGCATGCATTCTTTGAACATTGATAGCATATTCCGCATTTCAAATACGGTCTTCTGATAATGTAGGCTACGGTACGAACATAAATCAGCAGCATTAACATGAAGATATACAGTTTGCTACTGTATCTTACTGTTGTACTAGTAACACAGTAGTCTATAGGCATAGCCTACAGTGTACCGTAACTGTAACAGTAGGTTCTATCGGTACGATACAGCTATAGACAATGATATTTATATTATTAGCAGTCATTAAACTGCGGGTGGGTTTTAGTATTAAACCCGTACCGTAGCCTACCTATCGCTAACATACATGTTTCACCAACACATTTAGTTCTGCTACTGGTAATGTACCGGACCGGTAGGCTACCTATATGGTTGTCCAGGTGTACGGTACCTTTTCGCGTTTATCCCAGCTGTATTGCTTCTGAGTCTCGTCGGTATTATTACCAAGGGGAACAGCGTTGCTTGTTGTGGTTTCAGCTGTTGGAGGCTGAGTGCCCTCCTCTTCTTTTTCAGGTGATTTTCTTCTGGACTTCTTAGAAAAGAAACACCCCATTGTGTCTTTCTGTTAATAAATACTTGATCCCCAAAACACTACTACTGTAACTGTTACGTTCGACGCGTATTTTGAGCTTTCCGTTTCCCTGGCTGATCTTCTGTCCAATCGATACCATAGGACTTCGTTACAATGGCGAATCGTAGAGCCGCACGGAGCAAGGCTAAAAAGAGGTGTGTTTCATGGTGCGTTCAGAAGACCTCGTAAACTGGGAACGTCGCAATCTTATGTTTATCGAATTCTATAATGCCCACCTGTATGTTAGAGATCTCAGGGCCAATAGTCTATAAAAAACAAATATCGTTAAATGGGCTATAAGTAGTAGGCATATATATCTAAAGTGATGCTGGGCTACAGGAATGTTATGGAATAAACATCTATTGTCGTTTCACAGCAAATGTCACATTTCAAATGCACTCTTTACTCTAAAACGATTTTACAATTACCATATTCTGAGACAAAATCCCACAAGGTTGATTTCCTTTTTTTTTTAACCCAAATTGAAGTAGACCTATAACCTTCTTTTGTCTATATGGTTACTAGAACTGTATCATATTAGTGCAGACCATATATTTTGTAGACTACCCATTAATACATTCATATGATTGCCATTTTCACAGCGAACATTACCGTAAGACAAAAATGCTGCAGCAGCAATAAATAACATTATTTATTGTACCTCAATCTAGTTACGATATATACTGCATGTGGGCTGGCTAAACCTTCCTCTCTGGGAACCATTACTTTATTGTGGTGGAGAGGTTTGTGTGTCCCTATGACCCTGAGAGTTGTGTTGTCAGGAGCCAGGCCCAGAGGGAGGGCTCCATGGCAAGCAGCTGGTGGCTGGGTTTGCCACAGAGCCCAGCCGGACACAGCTTGAACAAGCAACGTGGCACCCTCCTCTCCATCCTATGGGCCCACCACTCGTGGGAGGAACAGTGGGGGTCGGGTGCGCTGTCATATGGGTGGCAGTGAAGGTCAGGGGCCTCGACAGACAAGACCCGGGCGGCAGAGGCTGGCTCTGGGGATGTGGAACGTCACATTGCTGTGAATCTAGACAGACCTGATAACCCCAAATGGGTAGTGCGGGTGAAATGGGAACGTCTGGAGGCGTCCCCTGTCCATGACATCTTCAACTCACATCTCCGGCGGAGCTTCTCTGGCATCCCTGTGGGGGTTGGGGACATTTAACCTGTGTGGGCAATGTTCAAAGCTTCCATTTCTGAAGCTGCAGTGGAGAGCTGTGGTCTCAAGGTCTTAGGTGCCTCAAGGGGCGTTAATGTAGCCAAACAACGGACCAGCTCTTTACTCTCACAAGGATCATGGAGGGGGCCTGGGATATTGCCCTTCCAGTCCACATGTGTTTTGTGTATCTGGAGAAGGCGTGATATTGTGAGAGGTGCTGCGGGAGTCCCTTTAATGGGCAATCTCTGTATGTCCAAATGGTTGTGAAGGATGGGTCATGACCGAAATAACTAGATCACAGATATTCACTGACAAAACTGGGTTTTCTCAGGAGGGTGGCTGGCGTCTCCCTTAGAGATAGGGTGAGAAGCTCGGCCATCCACGAGGAACTCGGAGTAGAGCCGCTGCTCCTTTGCGTTGAAAGGAGCCAGTTGAGGTGGTACGGGCATCTGGAAAGGATGCTTCCTGTGCGCCTCCCCAGGGAGGTGTTCCAGGCACGTCCAGCTGGGCAGAGGCCTCGGGAAAAACCCAGGACCAGGTGGAGAGATTATATCTCCACACTGGCCTGGGAAAGCCTCGGGATCTCCCATTCAGAGCTGGTGAATGTGGCTCGGCAAAGAGAAGTTTAGGGTCCCCTGCTGGAGCTGCTGCCCCCGCAACCTGATCCCGGATAAGCGGGTGACGATGGATGGCAAAACCTATAGCATAATCTCGATGGGAACAATTAGGCTACTGACTTCTGCCCATACGTACCCTGTACACTGTATGGTGCTGAAATTATCATTCAATCTATAAATCAAGCAGATAGGCTAATAGGCTGTTGTCGAGTCAGGCTATATTTAGTCTATAGCCTATTGCCTGCAATTGTTCTATATGCCTTTAGGATATATCCTAAAATAGCCAGCCAGCCTACATATTTACATGGACTTCTAAAAATATGCTAAAATAAAAACATTCGTATAGCTACGTGAATTTAGATGGAACAAATAGGCATGTTACATTTTATTTTTTATTTTAAGAAATTGTGATGATTTCATACTGAGGGGCAGTGTGACTTCAAGTGAGGCATGGCCTCATTGCGCAGTGTACCTTTAAAAGGTTGAACTAGGCTACTCTACGATGTCTTAGCATTGCATTATTTTCCCAGTCATCTGTCTTCGCTGCCAGCCAGCGACATGGCATAGAGGTGGCGGTCTACTTGCAGCATCCTGCACCATGCGCTCCTTACGAGAATCAAAGTGGAGGGGAGCCCACGCTATAGAAAACACAATTCCCATTTTTATGTTATTGCTTAGTACGCCTTCCGGAGTGAACGCAGTTGACGATGCAATGGAGGAACTTGCCACTGAAAAAGAAGCCGAAGAAAGTCATCGACAGGACAGCGTTAATTTATTGACATTTATTTTACTGCTGACCTTAACGATTCTCACTATATGGCTTTTTAAACACAGACGAGTCCGTTTCCTTCATGAGACCGGATTGGCAATGATATATGGTGAGACAGATGAGGCTTCATATGCACACCCCCACCCGTTTCTACAACCACCATCCTCTCGTTGGCTTTGCATGATTAGCCTAATCTCTTGGCTCTAAAGACACTGTTCGCAGACGACGATAAAGCAGATAATATAAACAGTCAGGAATGATGCACTAGTATTTTCTGTTGTCCATAGGCCGCCAACCCCTGAATTGGTTGGAATATTTTCTAGAACGTGCGTGTTTGGCATATATCTTGCATCACGTCGATGTCATGATGGGTTACATTTGCGTGCGTGGGTTTACCGTATGTAGTCATAGCCGATCATATAGTCGCCCACCCCAAACAATACATTAATACAAACATGATTTTTGCAGTTAATTAGCAGGATCTGTTTTCAGTGGTTTAGCATAAAGACATTTTTGCAGTCAACATGCACAATCACCTATATTTCAATTTTATTAAAAGGAAGGATAACCAAATAATAAGGTTATCAACTTCTAAAATATAAGGCAAGTATTCACTGAAATGGGAACAAGCATTGGCTTTAGATCCAATGTACAGTATAGGCTACTGTAGATATATTGATCAGGTTCATTTACGTATTTTTTCATCTTATAGCATTTCAATGCTACTTCATACTTTATATACTAGATGTGGCAGGTCATTCAGGAATAGTATTCTGCATTGTAGGCCTACATGTTTTTAACCCATTGAAATGGCATAGCCATCAATATTATGCATTAACCATAATACAGTATGATTGAAGATAGATTGTTTTTATAGAGGGTCTCTTCCCATCTTCACATAAGATCTTCACAAATCATAAATCACACATTAAAACAGACAAAGTAAGTAAATGATCACATTAGCTTCTTGTGCCCAGATTTAAAATGCCATGTTTATCTCTTTCACCATCTGTTCCCACTATTCAGTGTTGCAAACAGGCTATGGTTGTTTTTTGACTCCCTGCTAAAAGCTCCATGTAGTTTGACCTCTGACCTAACCAATTTCTAAGCATCTTTGAGCAATGTCATTGTCTACCTGCATCTTACTAAATACATTGTAATTGTACTCACTGTAATTTGCTTTGGATACAATTGTCAGTTAAAATTGAATTAGAACCATCTCTTGTGTCTCTTCACTGCTGAATCTGTTGCCAGAAGCAGGTGCTAAGCTTGGCTATCTTGACTCTTGTTTTTCTGTCCCCGATGTGAAAAGACAAAGTGTATGTCAATAAGGCATGGCGTATTATTGCCTGCATATTACATCTAACCTGTTTTTATTTTAAGTTTGTGTAGCATAGGTGTGTTATTGCCTGCATCTGGCCTGTTTTTATTTTAAGTATGTGTAGCATAGGTGTGTTATGACATTAGGCACCTGAAAACCTGTCTTATGATGGATAGGTCACCGTTTGTGCCTCTTATTTTAATGACTGTCAACAGTCCTAAGGTTTAACAGGTGGAAACCTTCTCTCAATATGAATGTGTCTTGTGGATGGTACACATACAACAGCATTTGCCATGCTTGTTCTAACACAACATGCAACAATAATATATATGTTTTACTTCAGTACAGTTGGAGGCTGTCATGTTAAGACGACTGGTTATAGATTATAGACTATATTATAAACCATTACTAAAAAATGTTAGCCATTTGGTATATTAATATCCTGCTGAGGAAAACCCCACCCACTGGTTCATGACATGCTATATATATCTATAAAAAAATATAGATCTTGTGTGACTGGACTTTATTTGTGCAAAATGCGCACATTCTCTGTCACATACACATTCCATGGCTTTGTCCCAAGCCTTTAGTATACAGCTACATAACCTAGATAATATAACATATCTTATAGTATGTTTATTATTAGTATGTATCTAAGCCAGCAGTTTGGTTTCGACGGACAGCATATGGACAGCTAAGGAATAGCGATATTTTCTAATATTAAATTCTGGTACAACAGTATTTCTTGATATGGCGCCATATTCACATGCAGTACTGCATAAAGAATTTGGACCCTGTTGAAGTCTTTATAGGCCTCCTTCACTGTATAGTCTGTAAAAACGTATATGTTTAAAACCATGGTCTCCATACACTGGTGTTCTGGCTAAATGTTTATTAGACCTATTGTAAGGGCTGTCTGGGGCACAGGTGCATATCACTGCACTCTCTAGCTTGCTAACACTACTGTGTCAATTGTGTTAAGCATGCAGGATTTGCATCATACTTCTGTCCAACGTTAACTTAAACAAGTGTAATTTGAAACACTGTTCAGGGGGTTTCAATATGTGTTGAAGCCTAAACCGGAAGAAAGGTTTAAGTATGCAATAAGGGCCTTTTTTTTAAACAATGCCCATTGTCTTAAAGCATTGATATACTGACATTTTGGTTGTACCATTTGCTCTTTGTGTAACTTCCACCCACATGCTGATTTTAGAGAATATTCTTCTTGTTGCTGTATTTCAGGAACCTAAACATATCGTTTGTAGGTTGAAATCCCACGCATCAGTGTGTTTAGATAACATTGAGGCAAACAAGCTGTAGAGTCATGGCTTTACCATAAGCTTAATATCACTTAAAGGTGTGGTCAGCGATTTGTCAGCTTATACACTTTGTCAAATTCTGTAAATATCTCCTTATGGTCAGCTAGCTGCCTGTTCTGTGTGTGCTGGGAAAATAATCTGGTGTTTCTACACAGCCCTGGCACTGTAAATGGGAACACAAAGTGGTGCAGACCGCACCACACACCACTGTCCCAGCTTTGGCAATGACTGTCCAATGTGCAGGGCGGAGTGTTTGATGGAGCAGCCTATGACACTGAAGGGAGAGGTGTTTTTGTTTGTTCAAATATCAACTATGTTGTCATGGCAGCTGTGTCCTGTCTCTTGCAGATGTCTGCAGTCCCACCAAAAGATTTACGCTCCTACTATCGCCTCCCTCACTTTAGCTTCCTCTTGGACTTCCCTTTTTTTGCTTTGTCATTCCCCTATCAATCTGTGTGTCATTGCCTGATTCTGTTGCGTTGGTTGTAAGGCAGATTGTGGTGGAAAATAACCATGGGCCTGAGTAGCCTAATTGCCTCACTGAGCTGGGCTTTGTGGCATTTTGTGATGACTTGTGTTTTCCTCCTCTTTGAGTCAAGCAATGATTCATTGCAGTGGTTTCTAAACATAGATCGCTTACAGATAGGTTCATCTACATTTCAGAAAGGCCGGGCAGTGTTAAATGGCAATACGAGTTTAAATATGTAAAAAAGAGTTGTGCTATTTATAGGTCTAGTGTGTATGTATTGATCAGAGGGGGAGCAGGGGAGGTAAAGTGATGTTATATGCTCCTTACTTTGACGTACAGCGATGATGAAATGATGCCTGAGCTTGAGTAATGTAATGTGATTGCTGCATCATTAGTTACAGCATAGACAAGTAACCATTGTATCACCATTCACTTTCATCAGTAGCTAGCTACCATTTGTGTCATTATCATATGACTGAAGAAGCTACCATTAAGGGTCCGCATACATCCATCGGTTTTACAAAACCTCTATATAGCTTTAAAATGTGTCCTTTTAAAACTCACACACACACACTGCTGTGGTACACGTGTACTTCAACCCTGTCATGCACAAATAGGACGAGCATTTTTCAAATACTTCCGAAACTGGGAGTTTTTGAGATACCTACCTAAGATAAAAACACATCCATGAAACTAGAATAGCGCACGCCACCATTTTGCCTGTAAGCTATTACATTTGGGACTGGATGGAACTACCTGTCTCCTCATCCTTCAGGTTTGTTAGTGGGAGTGATTCTGCGTTACGGCATTCCGGCCACAAGCTACCACAACAAGACCCCTGCCAGCTGCTCTCTGAAACAGGGACCTGTCAGTACCTTGCTGCTTAATGTCAGTGGCAAGTTCTTCGAGTACACCCTCAAAGGGGAGATCAACTCTCATGAGATACACAATGTGGAACAGAATGATATGCTGCGTAAGGTAATGGTGTGCCTCAAGTTGTTACATTGTTTGAAGAACAGTAACAGTAACCCAGCTGCTAGCAAACAGTATTAACATCTGTTTTGACTTTATGTCTTCTTATTTTTAAGGTTACATTTGATCCAGAAGTTTTCTTCAATATTTTGCTCCCTCCAATCATTTTCCATGCTGGATATAGCCTTAAAAAGGTAAATATACATACCGTTTCATATATGCATGGTGACCTACTATGTTATTGTGGTGTATTGCGGGGGCTAGGGTGGTGTACCTACTGCCACCAACGGCTGTCTAATTTTAATGTTTGTCTAAGAGAGGCTGTCATTGACCAGGCTGTGTGTGAGCATTTAGTGTTTAGCCTTTTTGAGAGGAAGTCTACAGCAGACGTCTTTCAATTCCTCTCTGTGGTCGGTGTGGGTTTGACAATATGTGATTGTTTTGTAGCATCCCTTATCGCATGCTTTTTGAATATCTGAAGTTATGTTTGCTTATGGGCCCTCTCAAATTTTTATATTGGTAATTCTTTAATAAATGTTAAACAATTGTGTCAGTGCTCTGAAGTGGTGGCTGGCTGAATTCAGTTATGTGTGGAAGTCCAAATGTAGTTTTCAGTATTTTAAAACAGCGTCATGAAAAGGATTATTTACTTAAATATTTTTGTCTCTTTGTGTTACCATTATGTAACACTTTGCCCGCCATGGGAAATGATTATAACTCACTGCCGAGTCATGGACTTGACACTAGACAAATTAAAGCTGTTGTGGTTCACAATGACTAGTCTGTATTGTCGAGAGCATCTGTGATGTGTGATGTCCTCTGTATGCATTATGTACACATTTACTGTATGACAC
>JAODTR010007459.1:0-10080 GCA_025399935.1 Amblyopsis rosae | reverse complement strand
CTAGTCTGTATTGTCGAGAGCATCTGTGATGTGTGATGTCCTCTGTATGCATTATGTACACATTTACTGTATGACACTGACCATGTAAACACAGAGCTGTTTTGCTTCATTTTTTCAGATAACTTAAATATTGGTACAATTGTCTTTCTTTCTGCTGTTCTCAGCAGTGACCGAAAAACTTGCTGAATCAATCAAGTCCTCGGGAAATGGGAAGTGGGAAGAAAAACATAGTTAACTTTCTGTTAACAGGAAAGGAAACAAGATTAACTTTTACGTGTGTCTTTAAAAAAAAATCTTTATACTGAATTTGGGTTTTATGCTATGATAGGAGAGCAGCTTTTCCAGTAAGGGGGGCTAAATGAGCCATTCTGCTTTTGGAGAGACATAGGCACAGACTGACCTTGGCTTTAGAACTGATCATAGCACACATAGTTTGTTTTGTGCTGTGTTTGTTGGTGTAAATGAGACATAATAATTATACCCCCTTTAAGCCTGTTATATTATTTGTGTGTATTTAGTATGTATTTCAGTTTTAAGACATGGTTAAATGGGAGTTTCACTAGCTATTCATATACAAGGGATACACACACTTGCTTGTATAGTTGTAAAATATGCCACAGTAGGTCAAATACTTATGGGAGCTTTCTTTACTTTTCTCTCCAGAGACACTTCTTCAGAAATCTAGGCTCCATCATAACCTATGCATTCCTGGGCACTGCCATCTCATGTTTTGTTATTGGGTAAGTTGGATAGGCTACTTTATGTCTGCAGTTTGTAGTCAAACTTGATATCCAACCTGACAAAATTAGTTCAAGGTTTTGAAATGTTCTTGTTACTGTCACTGTATTACTATTGCTATATCTTATCATTGATGTCTTATTTTCATTATCTACTTTTTGGGATGACAGGTCATAGAGAGCGACTTGTTCAGAATCTGGTTTTATTGCATATTTGTACCGGTACTAATGACGTTTTGGTTTCTGGCACACATCCCAGGAATCTCATGTATGGTGTAGTCAAGTTAATGCAGGTGCTAGGCCAGCTAAGCGATAAATTCTACTACACTGACTGCCTTTTCTTTGGCGCAGTCATCTCTGCTACAGACCCAGGTATTTCACACTTACTGTTCCAGTATACTTATCAACTAGTAACCAGCCAAAAATGATGCAATATACTGTATAGTTTGTTCGTACACGTGTGTACTGTACACACACAGTATGTATCTGTATCTTATGTGCCACTCTGTCTGTGGGCTTGTAGTTACTGTGCTAGCCATCTTTAATGAGCTCCATGCAGATGTGGACCTCTATGCTCTGCTGTTTGGGGAAAGTGTAATGAATGATGCTGTGGCCATAGTGCTTTCCTCGTAAGTTACACCATTCTCTGAGATATCAAGCTGAATTGTAAATATTGCAGATATTTTTTGTATTTTTGTTTATTTCTCTGGCTCTTAAATAGAATTACAAATATATATCTATCAGTTATGGCATTGAAATACTGCTTATGTTTTTATACTGGGCATCATGTTAATCATGCAAATGTTGCTCTATTGCCCTCTAGTGGAGACTGGGTACAAAACCTTGACTAAAGAGCTGTAATAAGTTGCCTACAGTATAAAGGAACGTTTTTGTAAGAAAAATATAAACATCCATCTCTGAACCAGCTTTTGCTTGTTTTAGGTCTATTGTGGCTTACCAGCCCAGTGGAGCCAATACGCACATGTTTGATGCCTCGGCTTTTTTCAAGTCTGTTGGCGTTTTCCTGGGAATTTTCAGCGGGTCCTTTGCCATGGGTGCTGCCATTGGGGTGGTCACAGCCCTTATATCCTTTCATAACCAATGCTTAGATCATCTTTAATTTGAGAGTTCGTTTCGGGAGTTTAGTTAGTTAAAATAAATGTGGCTTTCTTAACTTGGGTCCCACGTCACCAAGTTTACAAAACTACACTGCTTTCCCCTGTTGGAGACTGCACTGTTTTTCCTCATGTCCTGGAGCACCTTCCTATTGGCCGAAGCATGTGGGTTCACAGGTGAGCAGACAAAGGGTCACGTTAGTGTTTTGGCACAATTCACCTACAGTATATCACAGTTAATTACTGTGTGCATCCAAAGAACATATGCTTTGTACAAACACTGAGATGAACAGATGTTGACTGCTGTGTGTGTTGGTGTACCGACAGGGGTGGTGGCCGTGCTGTTCTGTGGGATTACGCAGGCTCACTACACATACAACAACCTCTCTGAGGAATCCACGAAGCGTACCAAGCAGGTGCAGTATACTGTACACACAGAGCACACTGGATTAATGTGTCCTAACGTCTTCTTGCTTGACGGTTTCAACACATTTGAACTGTGTTGTTGGTTAATACAACTTGCCACCCGTAGCAGTTGGCGCTGTAATCAGCCTGCTGTGACCTTAATCAGGAGTGTCGGGATATCCCTCATGTCATGACTGGACTGTTTTCCTGCATAGGCTAATTCTTAAAGGAAAGTTGCAGACAACAAACACAAAACACATATGACAAGATGTCTTGTTCTACATGAGGTTATTTTTTACACATTTGTCATCCTTAGCCTCTGTTCTTTTGCTGAGTAACACTGAAGCATTCTTTAATTCTAATATTTATTTGTGTGGATAAGGAAAAACACATGGTGCAAGTATATAAAAATAAAAAGAGGAAGCAACAAAAAATGTGGATTTTGCTTTGAAATAGTTGCAGGAAACAAAAAGTCCAACTTTCAAAGCTTTTCTAAATTCAGAGGGAATAGATTAGGAGCAGAACCCATTTATGTTTTAAATCCTGTCAGATTAAATTTAAACTACCGGAGGAAAAAAAAACCAACATAAACCATTTTACTGGCTCACATATTCTGGGTATTTGTATTGTATTTTTTTTTTGTGGAAAATCTATTGCACTAAATTTACAACTTCTGTTTTTCATGCAGCTGTTTGAGGTTCTGCATTTCCTGGCCGAGAATTTCATATTTTCCTACATGGGACTGGCTCTGTTCACCTTCCAGAATCACATTTTCAGCCCTATCTTTATTCTAGGGGCATTTGTATCCTTCTCTTGTGTGCCAAAAGCATGTGTAATTTCCTTAATTTCTAGTGCAATCCAGTGTGTAAGTGTATATAAGTGGTAAATAAAATAAAATAACAACAACAAGCCGTTTAGGCTGCTCTGATGTTAATGTCTACAGATCGGGTTACGATCTCTCTTAGTCTCGTTATGCCATCCTGCTCTTGCAAGCTACACTAAGTAAGACTTTGCTAATAGTATCAGTCTGGAACCCCGGCATTCAAGATTCAAGAACGCATGTGTTAAAGGCAGTGCAAACCTCCTTACATTGGACTTTTTACCTTTATCTAACCCAATCAGTATGTTTAAAATCAGCTAATGCGCCGGAGGAAACTGAAATGTACGACATACTGTTGTCATCTTGGGAAAAACTTCAGCTGTCCACTGATTTGCCCAATGGGTTCTCTACAAGGTCGACAAACTCCTTTTGCATCAAGGGGTTCTAGAGTGATATGCGCGGCGAATTGAAATTGGAGCTCGCAACATCAGGATTTGTTCTATCCTACTGGCGTACAGATGAATTGGATACTTGTGTATATACGGTTTGTTCCCTGCAATACATTTATGCTGATTCTCTTAGAACTCTGTAGGTCACCTTCTAGTGCTGACTTATACAAGGTAGAAGAGTCAAGGTAGCTTATCGTCAGAGTTAATTTATCACTAAGACAAATACAGACTGGTTCCAATTCTTGACTGGTTTCTTCCTGGCAGATTGCAATCTTTATTGGGAGAGCCCTCAACATTTACCCCCTCTCCTTCCTTCTCAACCTTGGCCGCAGGCACAAGATTAAGGGAAACTTCCAGCACATGATGATGTTTGCTGGTATGGGAGCCACATTTACCCCCCCATCCCCATTAGCCATAATGTCCTGTTTGTCCAGTGATTCCCTCATATTGGGCAGGAGTTGGCTTGGCTGGTTCTCCAGGTTTAACAAGCGCCATGCTTCTGCAGGATTGCGCGGGGCGATGGCGTTCGCCCTGGCCATCCGGGACACAGCCACGTACGCCCGGCAGATGATGTTCACCACAACGCTTCTCATTGTCTTCTTCACTGTGTGGGTGTTTGGTGGCGGGACCACACCCATGCTGTCATGGCTGCACATCAGGTGAAGTATATGTTTTAGCCTATTGCGTCATCAACTAAGAGCTGATACACCAGCATATATTATGTATTTACAGCATTTGTTCACCAGTATGAACCAAAGCTACATGTTATATTGAGAATTGGAAAGTAATATGCAGCCTGTTTTCCAGTAGATGGGGCAAGTGTTCTCCCTCAGCTAACGCCTTGCTGGCTAGATCCCTGCATCTATTCATAGAGCATGCAGACAGCCTATAGGATCTGCTCTACCACTGACAAACACCTTGTTGCCATCATGTTAAATGCCACATATCTGTCTGGTCTTGAGATTAAGATGCTTTCTCCCTGAGTGTATCTATTCCTTATTTCTGTCTTTACTTTACGCTGTCTCCATTAAAAATACTAAAAAGGTAGACCTTACTCTCCTGGTAAATAATAATAATAATAACAAATATTATATTTATTATTATTATTATTATTATTATTACTTCTAAACTTAAATTATTATCATGAGCTCAATTGTGAAATAATTTGATATAGGCTTGTTGGCATGCATGAACTGTGAACAACAGCAAAACTCTCTAGAGCTTTGCTAAAATGGGTACGTTATCTGTTTTTGTCTGACTGGGTTGTATCCAGAGCTGCTATTTATTAAGATAAAGAGGCTTATAGGCTCATGTATGACGGCAGATGCCTGAGCTAAAGGGCTCTATTTAATGAGCAATGCTGCCTCCAACTGAACAGGAGCTATTATGTTTGGTGTATGGTTGGTTTAAAAGGTTGCTGAAATCTCCCCATCAACCCGTTGCCATGGTATCCAGGACATGTAGGGCATGGCAGTCAGATGCCAGCCATTCCCATCAAGGATTGCAATGATGCCCACTGTTCAATGAACTGTCATTAATTTACATATCTGTGTCACCATGAGGAGCAGTTTAAACTCCAGAGGATTTTTATATTTGCTTATTAGAGAGAGCATAGAAGCAAATCTACGCGCGGTAACAATATAACTGGCATTTAACTGTACAGAATGAGAAATATTTTGACCCCTTTTTATTTAGTACGTTTTTTCGTCCATAACATGCTTGCCTTTGTGGGGTGATGGCATTTGGAAGTGTAAAGAAGGAGTGTGGGTTCAGAAACCAGCCTTAAGGCCCCTGGATCTGCGGGCTTTGTCTAATGGTCCCCAGGCCACTGGACCTGCACCATGGACCATTGACATAGAGCAGTGAATGACATCTCCTGTGTTTGTACTCCAGTAGTTTGAGAAGAGCAGCTCAACCTTCAGTACAAGTGCTATTGAGATTAATGTTTATTTAGCCTGACTGGGTGACTGACGTGGAAGCAGGTTACTTGTGAGATTCTTGATAGTTTGTTTATACAGTACAGTAGTTTATACTACAGTATATGCATAGAAATTACAAATACTATGTTTAGGTTTCCCTTCCCTTCCATTTTCTTTTGTTTATGCTTCAACATATGTTTAGGATTGGTGCATAAAGAAGCTAATACTTTTCCTACCACTGCTGTGCTTTTTTTGCAATAATTGCTGATCTCCCAACACTGGACTGTTTTTATAATCTTCTCTTTCCTAATTCTCCAGTTGGCTGCCTTGAATGTCTAGTGTTCTGCGTGAAAGGAGCATTGCTGTTTTTGTTTGGCAGATGAACTGCGTCCGGTCAGAAATTACTTAATCTGTTTATTATTGTTGCATATTACATAAAGATCCTTATCTTGTGTTGTGAAGGCCTTTATTCTCATGTTTCCTACAGTAGGCTAGAAAATATGACATTTCAGTTTTCAGGAAGGGAAATAAATATAGCTTTCCATCTGCCTTGTATTCTAAACTACCACAAAATGTAACATAACTTCCATTGTTCCCACGTCATTTTACATGCTGTTTTTTTTGTTTTCTTTATGTAATGGTATGATTTAGTTGTTGATGCTAGCTCATATTGACAATACACACTAGGTGTGCCAAGGACATCATTGTTTTGCATTGTATTTTTCGGATAAAGTCTGAAGAGAGCAACAGAGTGGGATGCCGTACAGTATTGTACCGTACAGTTGCTGTATCTCAACATGCTTTGTCCTGCTACCAATGCAGCAGTGGGAACTGACGTGTGTGGTTATTCAGGGTGTTACAATACTTGCTTCATTGTTTTGGTATTGCATCTTTAAGCATGGACTGACAGACTATTACTATTACTAAATAGTTCACATTAGAAAATAAAATGGGCTTTGCTCTGACAAATACGTATTAGGCTAGTTTTTGTGTTTAAAGTTATGTACATTCTTTAGGAAGAAAGGCAGATGGTTACATGCAATACTAATTGAACCTGTGTAGATCATCTCTCTATTATGTTATGTAACATTATCTAGATCAACCCAAAGGTTTGAGCCAGTTGAAAATCCTGTATTACTGCTTATTCAAGCAGATCTGTGGTTGAGGGGCCCACACAGAGCATTGATGTGACGGCTTGGGCCATTTTCTGTATATTTTATTTCTCTTTATTTCTTCAATGAACTGTCCTAAAGATTATGACACATCGTGCAAAGCACAAATCACAAACGTGTTAACTGACCTGAAAAACAAGATAGAGACAGCACAATGAAAATGATGATGATGCGTTCCTTTTTATTCTATCTTGCTAATTCCAAAATAATGGATGTTTATTAGGATTTTGTGCATATTGTCTGAAAGCTACAGTTGTGCTATATAGTATTACATTTTTTCAAACATTTTGTGGCAGGATAATATAGTACATAACGTTTTTTGGCCCTGGACATATGCTTAGTTTATTCTTTTGATATGGACTTTTAGAGCTTTCTCTGTTACACAGGTTTCTTTTTGAGACAAGGAAGTGTCTTTTTGAGATAAGGAAGTGTAGATGGGGAAATGTCTTTTTGAGACAAGCAAGTGCACAGTGAAAAGTGCACAACCATTAGAATGTCACTTTGGAATCTCATAGTTCATGTCAATCAAGGGTGTGTTTGTCTGAATGTTTCTGGGAAAGAGGTTACCTCAGGTTGTAGCAATTAATTAAGCCTCTCTAGAAAAAACAAGTGGAAAAACAAACTGTTACTATTAAATTCCTTTCCAGGGTCGGTGTGGACCCAGATCAAGATCCACACCCATCTGTAGACAACTTCCAAGTTCTACATGGCGTAAGTCATTATTTTATCAATACTTTTCTCTGTACATTTTCTACATTGTTTCCCTGTACCTGGAAAGTGTGGGCTGCTTTCTTTCTGAGAAAGAGAGAAAGGGAGAGAGAGAGAGAAAGAGAGAGAATACACACACATTATATACATATACTGTATTAGGTGGATATAAAAATCTACACACCCGTTAAAATAACAATCTTAGGATAAAGGATAAATCATGTCATCATGTTGAAAGATATCCCAAAGATATATTCCAAATTAGCATTAGACAGATATAGAGACAGTCATCAAGTGGAGAAAATATGGTACAACAGCGACATTACCAAGAACTGGACGTCCAAAATAGATGAAAAGACGGAAAGAAAACTGGTCAGGGAGGCTTTCAAGAGGCCAGGCTGGCTGAAGTTTTAAAAAAAAACATCATGTCCGCCAAAAGCATGTGGGAAAATGTGTTATGGTCTGATCAACCATAATTCCAAAAGGTATGTTTGGCGCAAAAACTGCACATCACCCAAAGAGCACCATACCCAGAGCCCCGATCTGAATCCAACTGAGCATCTGTGGAGTGATCTGAAGAGGGCTGTGCACAGGCGATGTCCTCGCAATCTGACAGATTTGGAGCGCTTTTGCAAAGGAGAGTAGGCAAATATTGCTAACGTCAAGATTCTGGGAGATTCTGAGGGAGCATCATATGGCATTGAAGGGATAGGTTTTTTTGTTTGACGATTTCAAATATCAAAACATATCTTACGCTACCTTTAATATTTTTGCATAATAATCATTGTACAACAATCTGTGGTCTCAAATATTCCGTGACACTTCCTGAAAGGTATGGTGTAAATGTGGTTAAAAAGGTGATGCTAACATCTCTATACACCTCTGTGTTTCTCTAGGATGGGACAAATGCTGAGGGACCGAGTAACACCAAACAGGAAAGTGCTTGGCTTTTCAGACTTTGGTACACGTTTGATCACAAGTATCCTTTTTGAGTCAAGCCTTTTGGACCAAATAACACATCTGATAGTCTGGTTCTAGTTATTTTATTTATTTACTTATTTAAATTTGACCATAATTTAAAGCTGTTTGTGGTTCACTGTGATGTCCACAATTCTGCATTTTTTGAATTTCAGGATAGTTTTAGGTGTTTGTCCACTGAAAGGGCTCCATTCATGTACCTTTTCATGCCATTATTGTATGCCTCGCTCTGGGTTTTGGTGAGCTGTGGAAAATCTAAAATACAGACTGAAGTTAATTCCTTTAGGAGATATACTCCCCCATTTTCACCAGCTCAATAGTTGTCTCCCAAGGTGACTGATGGTGTCCTTGGCTTTGAGGGGCCAGCTGTGGGGGGCCTTTGGGGACTTTCGCCATGGTGAAGCTAGTGTGCTGGCTTGAGAACACAAATGTCCCCTCCTTGGAGAGCGGTGAATTAAACGTGTATGTGGCATAGGCATTCTGAGACCCACTTGGCTGCAACTGTGAGGCTCTTTGTCTCTAAGCATGGGACTACTAACCCTACATACATACTGAGTTTTAGATGCTCTTTGTTACATTAAGTTTAATCCATTCTGCTCAAGTTTCGGTTTTATAAAACTTGTTCTTACGAAGAGTGGACGTCTGGCTCTTATCCCTGATGGCAAGTAACCCAAGGTAGGCTTCCCCAGTCCAAAACCACATGACCAGGTTGTCAGAATAGGTAGGGCACAGTACCCCAGCTGTATTTCATTAAACTCAGTGCAACTGTTTGCATGCTATAATAGCACATAGAGGGCCAGTATGAAAGACATGCAATCATCAAACCCAATAATGAAAATGAATTAAAACACACATGAAGAGAGACAAGATGGCGCCGTTGTGTGTGGCTAGCTGCTTACCTCTACTGAGATTATTGTTGATTTTCCTGTTTCTAATACTCATCTCTCGAAATGTGTCACCGTTACTGGTGTATGACCGGCCGACCCTTCTAAGTAACGTTATTTCTGCAGAGAAAGTGCCGATCTACATATCTGGCAAATAGTGGAGCTCTGGCGGCCAGTCAAAGACCCCACTGCCATGCCTGGCATCTATACCAGCTTGTTTACAACGTCAACCCAGCCTGCTGCCCCGCGGAAAACAGAACCGCCGCCGGGGACGCGGTAGAAGAGGCGGAGGATTTCGTGTCAGGCTTAGAGCTCACATGGCTTCACCTGTGATCCGAGCCATCCTTGTGTCGTATTTTCTGCGCAGTTCATCGGTCACGATCAGCGGCGATCCTGGGTGTACAGTTACCCGTGTCTCTGGTCTGCTGTAGACCTACCTGACCCCTCGCTGCCTTAGCGTTAAGCTCTCCAAACGCGGGTGTGTGCACAGGAATCTACATCTACTAACTCGGGCCTCCCTAATGTCTGAACGGCGTTCAATTCGCATTGGCGCTGATCAATACCAGATCACTCATGAATAAGACTTTTATCCTCAATTAATTTTACGAACAATGCTCTTGACTTTCTATTACTAACCGAAACCTGGCTGAAACTGGGGGATAGCAGCGCCTTCACGGGGCTCCTCCCCTTCGGCTGCTCTTTTAACAACACCCAGCAAGCTTCAGGTCGAGGCGGTGGTCTATGGAGGACCAGGACTGCCATAATAAAAAAAAATAAATAAATAAATAAATAAATAAATAAATAAATAAAAAAAAAATATATATATATATATATCAACTCACACCTCCGGCGGAGCTTCTCTGGCATCCCTGTGGGGGCTGGGAACATTGAAC
>JAODTR010007456.1:0-10263 GCA_025399935.1 Amblyopsis rosae | reverse complement strand
ACAAACATTTCCCTCCAAAATGTTTATTTTTGCGGGAATGCACAGCATTTGTGCGTTTGATTTGGTGTAATGTCACTGTTGACATATTTGAAACGCTCACGTTTATTGTCGCTGGCACGAAGACACGCCCACCGAGCTGGCGGTTTGGACACTATAGAGGGTTTGGCGACAGCTCGTCAGCGACTGAGCGATTTGCGAGTTGAACACGTCGGCGGTGTGAACGCAGGGTTAAACAGCAGAAGGTGATCTAGGGAGCGGAGCTGAAGTTGTTGGTGGCTGAGACAGGCGTATATGCAGTGTGTCTTTGACACTAGTTGGGTTTACATGGACAATTTTCTGTCTTTCCGGATGGAGTGTTTCTGATTGACTGTTTTGGGTTACCTGTTTACATGGGTGTCACCTAATCGGGTCTGGTGCGCTGTCGCAACTTATTGGAATTTATGTTAAACATGCACACATTATCTAGCTCATAATATAAATCATAATGTGTCCTGCTAGCAAATGTTAAAACCGGCTAGCTTCTAGTTGTAGGTGTAGAGAGTGTGGCTATTTGTGTGACTCTTAGAGAAATGCATGGCTCCAGATGAAGTCACTGTACAAAATTCCATTAACTTATTTGCGCGCATCGTAGTTGATTTGTTCAGCCTTTGTACCGTTCTTATAATTTTACATCCATTATACAGTGGCTGTGCAGACTAGTTTACCACACAAAACGTAAAATAGGGCATGCACATTAGAACGCAACCAGGAAGTAATCTGGTTTAACCGTTTACATGGTAGAATTATTCTTTCAATCGGGATATGGAACAGGTTATACTACTTGTCTTCTTCGGAATGAAATTTTGATCGGATTGGCCGTTTCTCTTCCGATCGTGGTGTTTATATGGAGCATTTCCTTTGGGGTTTTTAACCAGGCTCTTAACCTGATTCCAATCGGAACAATAGGGTCCATGTAAACGCAACTAGTGTACCTTTAGGGGTCTTATGTTGTTAATTGCTGATTCACAGCTGCTGATTCACAGTTTGTTCTCAATTGACAGCGCTTGTACGCACCTCACATAATCCCGTTACAGGTATGAAGATGACTTCAAATATGGTATCTCACGTGAATCAGCCCACATCCATGCAGTCACCACAGCTGCTTTCTGTTATAGCTTCAAAAAAAAGCAGACCTGTGGAGGCAAGTGATTGGCAGGTTGCCCAGACTGTGACCTATTAATCAATATAGTGTTGACTCTCAACTACTCTCTGTAAATCATATGGCTTGATATACTACCTAGTCTAGGGTTTTCCCCTTTTTTAGGGCAATGTATTCTATGGCGGTAAATCAATAGATTAATAGAGTTTATATTGTCAAATACAGTGAGAAAATAAGACTGCCACGTGTCAAACTGCAATTGTATAGAAAAGTAATCTGATTTTACTAGATACAATCTTTCAATCAATATTTTACTACTACAGTATATAATCCCTCAGACGTGTGTATCAACAATCTATCTGCATGTCCATTTTCTGTGTCAGAAATAAAACAGACTTTTCCTCTCAAATCAAATCATTGTGACTGTGGTAAGTGTTTGATCCCATTACTACCAATACTGTGAAAATCGGTCTCACGTGAAACCATTACACCCATCTGGATTCTGTGGCCAACCTCAAAATAAATTCTCCATATTCTGAATGAAAGTTTTCCACATTTTCATTATTGGCAATTTCCTTTTCTTACAAACTGCAGTACAGTACCTCCCTCTCCTTTTTACTGCAAACGTGAACAAATGAGGAGTCTCCTTTCATTTCTTGATTAGCTACTGTTATGATAGTGGATATCCGTGCAGGATGACGATTGATTGACTTCTCTGATGTCTGGGCGATGTCACAATGTGCAGAGGGCAACAGGTATGTCAGAGAGGCCCACTATAACACAGCACACACTTTGCAGCTAGTAAACATGGCCTCAATATGTCCATTGTGTCCCAATGATCCTTATGTGCTTCTTAGCAGCACTAAGTTAAGTGCTTTGAGATCATGTGTTTCAAATCCGGACGGCTCCCATTTCAATCACAAAATTGGGCCTGGACCTTTTGTCGAGGACTGCAGTTCCTCTATTTTCAAAAATAATGGACCATCGACCGTTCAAAAACATGAAATTGAGCAATAGAGCCTGAGGGAAACCGAAACCTCCACCTTTGCATGCATGTGTTGCTCTAGTCCTTTGATGATTCTCCACAGTGTATGCAGCATCCATTCAGGAACCCAGAAAATCAAAACATCATCTAGCGATAAAAGCAGTATCCTGTTTTCCTGCTTGAAAATATTCTTGAGTGAGCGAGTGAGTGAGCGAGCGAGTGAGTGTGTGAGTGAGTGAGCGAGTGAGTGTGTACATATGTATTTTGGGAATTGAGAACGTGTATACTGCTGTGCAGTTGCACATCTGGAGACAAGCACCAAAACAATATGAGTAGAAGGTAAGCCAGGCCCCAGTCTGTTTGAGAGGAGACAGGGGACCCATAACTAGACTGCTATACAAAACTCAATAAGTCCACGTCGGGGCATTCTACAGTTAGGTATTTAACTGTCTTCTCAAGAGGAACCTCCAACCTCACTTCCATCTCCCTTCATTGTTGTCGGGGGAATTGTTTACCCGCCGTACATTATTGCTGGCTTTAGACTCTATAATGCTATTCCCTGTTGAATTAACGATGTAAGGCAACCGCGTGTAACTGTATACAGCCTCACTGCCCTGGCGCTATCAATCAGACCACTGCCTCACAGCCCTCTGATGGGATAACTGATTCTAAATCTGACTAAAGCTGTTGGTTTGGCACCAGGGTATAAATCTTCTCCTTTAATTTAATAATGTGTACTAAGAGAGGTGAGGCACCTGGGTGGTGATTGGTCAGAAGGAAGGGAGACACAGAAGGGAGTCTTTGGTAACTGGTTTCTTCAGTAATGGCTTCTAGCACTGTAGCTCTCCGCCCACATCTTAAGAGTCAGCCGCGACATAGGGTGATGGGCGTGATTAACAACGTAATACTGTTTCAAATGGTTCCCCTTCTTCCTCAGGCTATTTTCTCTCTGCTGTTCTCTCCAGTTCTTTGCCATTGAAGGTTCAAAGGGTTATTCCTCTGTTTTACAGACTCCTGATTCATCTCCACTTTAATGTTCCATGTTGGTGAGGGAGGACGAGAGAAAACAGGAATGATGGGTCAAGGCAAGGTTTTTATTCTCCTTAACTACCGTAATGCTTCTCACGCACTCAGATCTGGTTTCCCCCTGGCTGGTTTCAATTCGCCGGCCATAATCACCATTCCTGAGGAGTTTTCCATTTATGTCCACTTTCCTCTTGTCCTCGGCCAGCGACAGCAGGTAATCTCATGAAAATGCACCCCAAAATGACTGGCTGGTCTGGTTCACTTTGACTGTAGGAAAAACATGTTGATAGAATTGGAACAAAATAGGATTTAGTGTACAACCACTGCCTTTCACTTTTTGTGGTTGGACTAAGTCCAACCAACCAGCAATAGTAGGGTTGCTTTATTGTTTAAGAGAATTTCCTATGGATTAAAAGCCCACAAATTAACAGGTAGTGGAAGCCTATATTTTTATTGCACATTTAATCTTTACTGACAGTAGTAATCAACGATTAGGGATGAAGTTCATCGCTCCCAGATGAAAAGGTTTTGCCTTGCAGTTAGGCACACGCTTGGCCTAACAAATGACGGTCTTGGGGAACATTTCAGTAATGGAAACACATGTAGGTTTCTCTCTGATGGTCAGGTGTGGGGCGTTGCTCCGTTTCCTGGAGATGTTCTACATGGAAACTAGTCTAACGGAAGGGACGTCTCATCTTTGCGGTGTCCCAAGGGTTTGTTTTGTGTTCTTTACGTGTGATTACAAATTGAGGGCCAACTGTGAGGAAACAGACCTCAGCCTTGGTATTTTTGGATTTGTTCTTTTCCAAGTAAAAATATTTGTGTTGTACTTTATGCCGTTGTGTCTGAAAGATGATATAGGACAGTAGTCAGTGTAGTCTGCATTTTTCATGGCATTTGCGCTGAAAACAACAAAAAAAAACTATGAAAGATTACTTCAGAAGAATATATACTGCCATGAGTTGAAAGGGTTTTTGGGTCATGAGGAAGAGACCAACCACTTCCAAATCTGGTGGGTGATGAAAACGCTTCACTGATCACTGGTCACGTTCTGCTCTCAAAGAAGCCTTCAGTCACTGGCCCTCTCATCACAGCACACACGGGTCAGTGAGTTGGAGCAGTTTGTCTGTGTCCCTGTGTACGTTAGACTCATTGGGTGGTTGAGAGGGACCGGGGACAGGGGCGGATTTAGTGTTTTGGGGGCCCCAGGCGAAGACTAGAATGGGGCCCTTCTCCTGTCTCACCCAGCTGCTGTTCATGTATGCTGCATCCGTGGTTAATCCAAGCATAATCGGCTAAATTTAGACTGATTGGCTGATGGGCAATCAGCGCCCATCAAGGTGCACACTGGAATTATAGTGTGTGGCAAGATTAATGATTTCGGCCCAACCCTACTCTATTAGCCTACTTATTTCAATGTCAGTGATTGTTTACAGAAGGTCCTATTATTATGTTATTGGAATTGTTTTATTTTTCTAATTATTTATTTAAATGTATATTCATTCTGTAGAAAGCTTGTTGATATCTGAACTCAATCAAAACAGAAACACGTCTGCCTTCAATGCCATTAGCTTCTTATATAGAGGCTCTGCCCTGGATATTGGAAACACATTGCGAAGGCTAATATATTCTTTTGTGGTGCACTCTGCACCACTTTGTTTGTGTTCCTATTTACAAAGCCAGGACTGTGTAGAAACACCAGATAATTTTTCATCATGCACAGAAAATAGGCAGCTAGTGGACAGCAAATAGATATTTAGTTATTAAGTGTATTAGCTTACTATACCTTTAATGTGACACAGTCACAGCATTTTTGATAATGGTTATTTTTGAAAGGTATCATATTTGCATTAGAATAGAACATTTCATATTGTGATGATATCACAGTAAAAAATCATTACAACTGACATCAAAAGAGTGCAGTTGTGACGTTATTTAGGCATGCTCAACATTTCATGTCTTCTGATTTAGACCGGCAAAAACGACACAGCCAACGGTTACGGGCTTTAGTACGACATGGTAGCATAGGCAATACATTTAGAACAAATAGGCCTACAGGCAATAATAATTGGCCTACATATATTTTAAAGGAGAAAAAAACAACAACATAAAACCACACAAATGTGATGGACTCACCACACAGACTTAGATGATTTAAAAGTACTGTAACTTTCCTTGACTTCTTGGCTGCAAACTCAGCAATAAATTCAACATCCTTTTCAATAGAGAGAAGAGCGAGCCCACACAGTCTGTCCTGTGACATAGTGGTGTGCAAATAGTTTTTAATTAGTTTAAATTTTGAAAAGCTCTGCTCGCGTGATGGAAGAGTTACTGGGATAGTCAGTAGTATCCTGAGTGCTATCTCGCAGTTTGGGAAGTATCCTTTCATGCTTTTGAGGAAACTGTGTTTGAAGTGCTGTTGTTGTTCCCTTTGGAATTACCTATTCTCAACTCGTGGAAGAGATCCAGTGCATTTATGTCCTGAGATTCGGACGTGCTCAGAGCATCATTCAGTCTTGTACACTGCCTTTGAAGGTCAGTGTCCTCCATATTACACATTTTTGTTAGATTAAAAAGAAATCCAAACAATTTGGCAAACTCATTTGTTTGCATTTGTTTAAAACGAGTGTGCAGCGCAGTGAGGGCCTGGTCCACTATCACATTAAAGAAGTCTGTTATATGTTTGCTTTGGGTCTGTAACTACCAATAGTCATTTAAACGTGAACAAATTCGTTAACTTTACTTATGCTTACGTTTTTAGATGTTTTACTATGTTATATTCAGTTAGCACTACTGAGAAAAACATCTTAGTCATTATTTTGAGTTAAATTCATTTACAAGAACTTAGTGTGGGGTGTGGGCATGCGCAGTAGTATGTCTAGATTCGGCGCTCTCAGGGTGTGGGCATGCGCAGGTAGACAGGACACGGGCACAAGCTAGCCAGATACACGTGGAGGATTAGTTGATTGAAGAATTAGGTGAGTGTGGCGTTGAGATATTATTTTTTTTTTTTTAAGATTGTACTTTTTAAAAATTCTGCGTTTGTGTGATTATATAGAAGATAGATCTTGGTGGGGACATTAGGATACCAAATGGCATACCGTACCGGTGTCATGCACAAAAGTGACTTGCTGATAAAAAGTGATCACGGTATGAAAAGTGCATTTTATAGCTATATTCCTAAATTTTGAACTGGTAAAAATTAATGGATTCATTATCGTTTAGAGCACAGTGGAGGTAAAATACTATCAATTAAAGCTAATTTCAAAATATACATTTTAGGCGGCCAATAAACAATCGTGTTAGTTGGTTGGACAGTATATTTCCGAATTATATGTATATTGTCTAATGTATATTGTGTAAATTATTTGTTTGCTATGTCAAATATCCTTGTTTAGCATAGATATTAAGAAAATATAGCATACTGTTAGTTTAACTAACATGATGCTTTATATAGGCCGCCTAGCTAAAACACTCTTATTTTATCCTTCATTTATAGTATTTCACATTTTTTGTGCCTTAGATTATAATTAATACATTCATTTTTACCAGCAAAAAAATTTTATATAACCATAAAATGCACTGTTGCATACCGTGATCACTTTTTATCAGCAAGTTACTTTTGGGCACGACACTACCCACTACGGTACGTTACTCTGTAACACCTGCGGTATATTCATTTACAGTAGACTGCATGACGTCTAATTTAAGGTACGGTATTGATAAAATAAGTTGGTGAGTTTAGCTTGCCGATTAAATGAATAAGTAGTCTGTTTATATTTTCCAAGCCGCGTAATATATAATGTATATACCGATACTGGTGCTGTAAGTTGGAAATGGAAAGGTACTGTTCTGTACCATAGCTAGCGTTAGCGAACGTTAGCGCGCATCAATGTTAGCCAGCTAGCTAGTATCCTTATAACGCTGTGCTTCTGTGTAACACAAATAAAAAGCCAGCAAGCCAACGTCTGCGCTAGCGTGAGCATTTTTGCTAGCACAAGCCGTTTGCACGTTAACTAGCATTAACGTTAGCTAGCGCGAACGGCGTGTGGGCCTACTCATTATGTTACATAAACAGTTTTATATAAGGATTCCCCAGCCTAATTGCATTCTACCTCATTTTCAATTACTTTATGACCCAATTTCAGTTATGTGATTACAAGAATAGAATATATTATAGTACAAATTATCAGTGGATCCCTTTTACTTCCATTAATACATTTTTCATTGTTTTTCCACATAACAGAAGTGACTGAAAGAAGACAAAACATCTTTGTCAACATCAACGTCATCACAGGTGAGATGCCAGTTTGTATGTTAGGATAGCACACAGAACAGTTAGTTTGTCTGCACTCACCAAAAATGCAGTGGACGTTTAAGCAGTGTACATTTTCCTCAGACAAGACAGGGCAGTTATTGAAGCACTGTCGTTTAAAACATGGAAGTTTCACTCGGCAAACACCAATCCCATGTCTACTTATGGATTGCTTGTGCACATTCAGTTCTTTCAATGCGCCCAAAGTGCACTTGTCTGTTTGGCATTCTCAATCATGCACTGGACAAGCAAGTAAACCCACATTTGCATTCCACTGTCATTTATGTGACTTCATAGAGCCCTGCTCTTCAGGTGAATTTTTAAAGCACCTTCGTACACATTTGAAATTGAAATAGAGTGTTCAATGTCCATATGAAGCATGTGAATTTAAAAGCAGTGTGTATTCAACATTTAATGCACACCTAAGTAAAGTACACAATTCAAACAGTGTGGCACAATTTAAAACAAATGTGGCTTCTGCACTTAGTGACCAGCGTTCTGAATTGACGGAAGAAGTTCTCTCAAGTGACCCTGAATGGGTGTGCGAAGAGACAATAGGTGATACACAGCACTTGGAGAGTGAGCTGGAACATAACTTGGTTGCACTATTTTTGAAAATGCAAACAATCCTCCACATTTCAGAAAGTTCTACACATGAGGTGATTCAGCAGATTAACCAGATCCACTTACTGTCACAGCCAATACTCCATAGTGCAGTCCAGAAGAACATCAGTCAGCATTTTGGTAATGTGGACAGCTCCATTGTGAATGACATTTTACATGTTGTTTCTGAAAGTAATATCTTTCTGAAATTCACCAATACAGGAAGGTCTCTGTCAACAACTAGTAAAAGGGAATCGTATATCACGAGAATTTCCTCTCATCATGCCAGTTGAGTTTCTTCTTGAACGAGGCAATCAGTCTTTTGTTTACGTTCCTATTCTGAAAATGCTACAAGGTTTATTGAGCAATAGGCATATTTTGGGTGCCACACTGGCTAGAGAGACCATTTCATCACAAGGATACCATTCATTCAGAAATGGTTCCCATTTCAAAGAAAATGTTATTTTGAATATTGAAGAATTTAGAATTGCTCTTGGACTATACATAGATGAATTTGAGGTGGCTAACCCTTTAGGAACGTCCAGGAAAAAACAAACTATGTGCCATATATTGGGTTCTTGCTAATCTTGAATCCAAGTATCGGTCAAGTCTTCCCTCTATTCAACTTGCACTTTTGTGTAAGGTTAATGCTGTTAAAGAACATGGCTATACTGAAGTTCTTCGTCCTCTCACTAATGATCTTGCTACTTTGGAGGAGCATGGTGTATATGTGGAACAACTTGGAGAAAGTGTTAAAGGCACTGTACTATATGTGGCAGCAGACAATTTGGGAGCTCACTCTTTAGCAGGGTTCCAAGAGAGTTTTACAGCAGATCAGTTTTGTTGATTTTGTATGTGTAAGCGAAGTGATATACAGGATAAGGAGGTACGGTCAAGCCTACACCAGCCAAGAACAAAAGAGAACCATGACAGACATGTGCAAGAGGTGACACATGACCATAATTTAGCTAAACTTTATGGTGTTAAAAGGCGGTGCCCACTGAGCGAAAACCTTAAACACTTTCATGTGGTGGATGGTTTCCCACCTGATATTCTTCATGATTTTCTGGAGGGTGTAGTACCAGTGGAACTGTCGCTATGTCTTCAGGATTTGATTTCAAATAAGTATTTTTCTTTGGACACACTGAATGATACTATCAAACGGTTTCCATACACATTTTCAGATAGAACAGACCAACCACAAATAATTCCAAAGACCTTTATCTCCAAGGGAACAATTGGAGGGAATGGACATGAAAATTGGGCGCTTTTGAGGCTTCTCCCATTCATGGTAGGCCATAGTGTCCCTGAGGGAGACCCGACTTGGGAGATTCTAATGCTTCTAAAAGATACACTTGAATTAGTCATGTCATCACATTTCACCGAGGAGTCAATATACTTCTTGGAATGTAAAGTGGCAGAACACAGGGAGTTACTGCAGAAAACCTTTCCCAACTACAGACTCCGTCCAAAACATCACTTCATTGAACATTATCCTGAGATGATTAAAAAGTTTGGCCCCTTGGCGGATGTGTGGACGATGCGATTTGAAGGGAAACATAAATTTTTCTAAAATTTTATCCGTGACACTCGCAATTTCAAGAATGTAGCGCTTACCTTGGCTGTAAGACATCAGAAGATGATCGCCTTCCATTTAGATTCATCTGAATTTTTTAAGCCTCCTTTGCAAGTTAATAAGGTGAAGTCAGTGATGGTAACAACATTTCCTGAAAATGTTCAAGCTTTGCTTTATCAGAAAAATGGCAAACAAAGCACAGTACTGGTTGCATCTTCTGCATGTGTTCATGGTGTTAACTACAGTGCAGAAATGATCATTTCAGTTGGGTCTTGTTCAGGACTCCCGGAGTTCAGGAAAATAACACACAGTAGTAATCAACAGAGGTTTTGTTGGTCTGCAGCCTTATGACAGCGTGGTACAATGAGCATTTACGTTCCTATGAGCTATGCTTAAGTGGGGCAGGAAATCTGGCAGTCACAAGGTTGAGTGAACTAAATTATGTTTTCCCATTATCCACCTACAGGGTGAAAGGCAATGTGCTTGTGACACTAAAACGTTTTATATTATGCTGACTGAACATGTGTTGAGCAGGCACTGAAGTTACAGATGTCTGACATCTAAAGTGGTGCCTTTGCCGTCGTTACGCGTCGCGAGTACTTGAGAAGGCCAGTAGAGGC
>JAODTR010007455.1:0-10263 GCA_025399935.1 Amblyopsis rosae | reverse complement strand
CCTAATTATTTGTGCCTACAACAAAACACAATTTAAAGTAAAACTAGGCTATAATTGACTATATATTATAATAAAAAAGCAGGAATGATAGTAGGCTATAATATTAATAATAATAATAATAATAATAATAATAACAATAATGATAATTTATTTTCTAAAATAGTAAATTATTATTATTATGAAAGGGTTGAAATTATGTGGCAAATTACTAGTTAAAATCACTCCACTAGTCGAGGTCCAATTATTTGTCATAGCCTACCTATAGCATATAGTATCCTAAACGTAACCTATAGCCTACAGTTTAACCTATATAATAATTGGCTAACCGTTGAAACGCGTAGGCCTAGTCGTTTATCGGGCAGCAGATGAATCGTTTATTTCCCATATATTCTTACTTAGCGAAATTGATTTAGCACCGCTGCGGTCTTAGTATTATTCCACACCCATGCTATTTCTCTGACGTTCTGTTTTTTGGTGTTTACCATCAGATAACCTAGTGTTGGGGCCGCGTGCGGTAGCATATCTTGGCTCATCGTCTCCCTTCTCAACGGCACCCATCTATTCCCTGGCCGAGCAGGACTCACTTTCGACTGAACCGTCAAGCCACGGAGCACCTCGACACCGTGGATCTGAGAGGATAGTAGCATATGTGTGAATAGATACACGGTAGCAGTGGCCGCAGCAGTGTCCATTATCGTAAATGTATAGGCACAAACTCAACCATATTAGGCAAAGTACAGGCTACATTAAAGGATTTAGTGCAGAAATATGAATTCCATCAATAATATTGTTGTTAATATTACATGTATTAACTTCTATGATAGAAACATTATTGTATTTTATTTTGTAGCCTATACAGTACAGTACGCATATAAATACAATTTAGTTATACACACATACTGTAGGCCTATGCATCAACTTATTTTCTGTGTATTTGTGTAGCAATAAATACACCAGGACTGCACATAATACTACATAAGATAGTTCCTAAAAATACTTAATGCACCTATACAAACTTTCATATATCATCAACATCAAGAAATGTACAAAAAATACAATAGGAACAACTCTTTATAATTATGTCTCCTGCATGTTTTATTTCAGAGAGATCAAGAGAAAGAGATAGAATGCAACAAGGAAGCATTACATTTAATTAATATTTTATTGCATTTTAAGTAATAGTTTATATAGGCCTACTTTGATATATTTGGGTACAATTATTCTAGATAGGTTAATATATTATAAAAAAAAAATATTTACACGAAGTAACTTCATTGTGCTCCAGAGAGAGAAAAATAGAGAAAGAGATTTGTATGGTAGCCTGGTGCATGCTGGGATTTAAGATCCATAAAGAAGAGGAAGTGGAGCTGGGAAGTTATGGTGTCATGCCCACACACAGCCACATTGATTGTAATATAAATATTATATTTAACTAATGTGTGACCTGATCATAAAAAACACTGTTCTATAAATGGATGTGTTTGCCTCTACATCACTGGCACATTCACATACATGTTTGACAGTAAAAGATCGAAGTCCAATTAGCACTGATGTAGCATAAATGGTATCCACTTGTGCCCTGTTCTCTGTCTCTCTGTGTGTGTGTGTGTGTGTGTGTATGTGTATGCGTGCGTGCGTGTGCGCGCGTTCTGGGGCCAGAGTTAATACAACAGCCATGCTGGGGTGAAAGAAGTCTGGTGATTGTGAGATGCCAGGTTCAAAGCCAAGCCAAATAAAAAGACTGGAGATGATAAAGCACTCTGAGCTTCTACTGCAGGAAAATGTTGTTGAGGACGTTGCCCGACAGAAACAATGAGCTGCCAGGTTGAGAGGCCATGCTGCGCTCAAGTGGCCCCAGATTGCAGCCTGGGCGAAGTAAAGGGCATCTGATTAGGTGTGAGTGTGTCTGTAGTGTGTGTGCATGTGCATATCTGTGCATATGCATTTCACAATGTGTTTTTGTCCTAAAATGTGTTTATAATGTTAACTATCTGCCTGTGTTATGTGCACAGTTGTGTGCACATGCATGTACAAGTGTGTGCTTTATTTATGTGTGTGTGCACACGTCCGTGTAATAGTCATTTGAGGGGGTGATGGATGGATTGAAAGGGGCGGTCAGATGGATAAGTAGAGAAAGTGAGGTTAAGTGGCATTTAGATCTGCAGATCTAAGTAGATGGAGACAGGGGCGAGAGAGAGGAGAGCGAGCGATAAAGGAGTTGAATGGCAGAACACATTAATGTAGCTTGAACAGTTATGTGCACTAGCACAGACATTTAAGGGTGTCATAATGTACATATAGTATAAATAAAAATATATAAGCTGTGTATTTGCAGCACAGCTGCACATGAAGCGCTGTATTCTTTTCATGGTACCTATTTACATGCAGCTGGACATATTACAATTTATATGTCCTAAAGCTACGTCCTTTAAATAAATTTTAATTACTCGCACCCTTTTTATGCATACATTTTATGCACATATCTTACCGTAAACAGGAAAAACCTAATGCTGTAATATGCCGTACCCCACTAGATAATATCAGCATAATCGGAAGATGCAAATGTCGGAAAAAGGCCAAATTCGAAATATCCAAATTATCTATAAAATTTGCAATATTGCTATAGTTGGAATAATAGTGGAATACTATTTCTATATTTAGAAATGTGTGTAGAGAAACATCATATCAGAGCTGTAAGTTTGAAAAAGTTAGTCAGTGCAGGTTGTTAACAGACAAGATTATAAACAGGTCCTCAGAGAGGAAAGTATTCAAATAGATTGTGTATGTTTTAATGTTTTTAGGTTAAGAGACATGTTCCCAGAGAGACAGGTTGCCAGATAGATAATATGTAAGAGAGACAAGCTGTCATGCTGCATGTCATTATGTGAATCTAATGCCTCTTGGACTAATTTATGCTTCCTCTGCCCTTATGCACTTCTGGATGCCTTCTCCTCTCTTATCTTTCCCTTCCCCGCTTCCTCTCTCTCTCCATTTCTGGCATCCTGCAGCTACTTACATATTCTGATGTTAAAATTAAATGTTGTTTGTTATGTAAAATACGATATTTTACAGTGTAACTACCTCCAAATGTCTCTGTCTCTGATTTGTAGCCTGGATCCCCACCATATATGGTACTCACCTGGCCTTTTTCCATTGCATGAGCAGGCTCGGCACAGCACGATTCGATACGGTCAACCCAACGTGGTTGAATGTTGCATTTCCATTACAACCGGGCTTCCCGCTGGAAGGTGTGTCTAACGGATTATGCACTTATCTTAAGTCATATTTTAAAGTAGTGCCCTCTTTAATGCACTTTAATGCATTTGGGCTCATGGATTTTCAGGCTACGAGGCAATATTTTACTTGTCATTGTAACAACATGCACAAATGACTGGCGACTGGGATGGGAAACAGGGATGCATGGCAGAACGGTGATCTCTGCCAACATCAAACCCTGACAGTACACCCCACCAAGGGGTCTACCCATACGGGGCCAAACACCAAATCAGGGGAGGGAGGCGGGAAGAAGGCCAGACCCCCACCAACCAAGACCAGCCAAAGGGGGCGGTGCCACAGGAACCTCAAGAGGGGGCGGTGTTGCCGAAACAGGCCAAGGAAGAGATGCCTCCGGAACAGGCCAGGAAGTCCTCGGGCCCTGGCCAGTCCTCAAGCTCCGGCGGCGGTGGCCAGTTCTTGATTTTGCATCTGTGGAAACACCCTGCTCCTAGGTGCCTGCACCGGACGCCGCTGCTCTACCTCATGGCTGGCAGGGGGCGCCGGTGGCTGCACATGTGGAAACACCCTACACCTTGGTGCAGGCACCAGAAGTAGAGGTGTTGCTGCAGGCCCTGACTCTGAAAACAATCCCGGCCCTGTGCTCAGACTGCTTGGAGTCGTCTGAGGCCGTCCTCGGGTACCCCTTTAGCTCTTCCCCAAAATGTACCTGGGGAGGCCTCAGGGGTAGAGATGGATCAGGGGTGGAATTGGGCTGCGGACCAAGTGTTGGGGTGCTTGGTACCCTGCCTGCCTCAGGGACTAACTTCAGCAGCACGGGATCCCAAATCATCACCTCCTCCAAGGTGAAATCCATGTAGAGCTATCACTGGAAGAGTCTTCAGAGAGGGGGTCAGAGAACCAGTCTACCTGGCTTGACCTCCCTCCTCTCTGCTGCATCGAGTGTGCATACCCGAAATCAGCACAGAGACGCCGGTTATCCTCCTCGGGCATCTCTGGCTGCATCCATGGACACTTGCAAGCTCCCACAGTGACCATGGCACCTCAAACGCGTCTCTTGAGAAGAGAGAGAGAGCACAAAAAAAAAAACATAACCTGCTTGCTTCTTATTTAGGTTGGTTATTCTGTCACAAGCAAGTGGAAGTGGCAGAAACCAGATGCAGGTTGGGGTAGTTCAATAAGTAATTTAATAAAAATACAAAACAACTTACCAGTACAGGAAACGATAACCAACAAAGACAAGACAAACATAAGGGCTACATATACTAGGGCTAATATAGGGCAACGCAAACCTGACAAGACAAGACAAAAAGTGAGGATGAGTTTATGGGAAAATGGAAAACTGAGATGCATGGCAGAATGGTGATCTTTGCCAACATCAAACCCTGGCAATATGCCAGAATATAGTCCTATACAGCAGGTAATATGTCTGGGGTAATATTCATACACGCCGCACTGAGCTAGCAGTAGCTGTGCGTGTCGGCAATTCCTACAGAACATGCAAAAGACAAGAGTGCGGAAAGTGATCATTATTACACAGGTGTGCATAGATAGATAGATAGATAGATAGATAGATGGATGGATAGATGGATAGATGGATAGATAGATACTTTATTTATCCCGAAGGAAATTCTTGTGTCCCGTAACAGCAAACATACATACAGAAAACATACATACAATTGACCTGTGCTTAATAATAAAAAAATATATAAGATTAGATAAAACAGAAAGTATAATGTGGCCATGAAGATAAGTATATTTAATCAAATAAAAATGTAGCTAAAAATATAAGTAAAACATTTGGGGCAGAAAGGGGCACATGTATCCATTGTCTAATGCCTATTATGTTTCCTGCCATCACGAGAGCTGTTATACAGTCTGATGGCTAGGGTGACAAAATAGTTCTTTAGTATGTTGGTGGAGCTGGATTTAGACAACAGCCTTCCACTGAACACAGTCAAAAACAACATCATCCATCCGCATTTAAAAAGTGTATCGTAATCGCAACTTTGTTAACTGCCGCTGCAAGCATCCACATAGTAGTAGTAGTAGCCGGTCTCGTGCCCAAAATTGGTTGTCCGATAAAAAGTGATTGCCGTCCGCTGCTCAAAACGTGCAAATATAGGCCTAATCCTACCTTTATGTCAGGTAGGTAGTTTATGTATTATTTCTGATGTGTCCTAGATTATAATTGATACATTTATTTTTAACAGTAAAAAATGAGAGTATAACCATAAAATGCACTTTTTCATGCAGTGTTTACTTTTTATTGGACAATTGCTTTTATGCACGAGTCACACCTGTCAACACACCTTCAGCAGATAATGCAACACTAGTTTAACTAAATGAAAAATAACTCCCCATTTACTTCGTATTTTGATTTTGAAACTGGAAAGACCACAACCTCGCATTGCTTGTAACAAGCAAAGCAAGGTCGTGGTCGTCTCCAGTTTAATAGTGAACATGAAAGGATCAAATCCAGCAACAGAGCAACCATGCTCGCTGGCGTTAGCCTACAGAGCATTAGTAAGCTCAATACTAATATATTTGATAGGGCATTTTTTGCAGTGTAGTATTTCACCTACTCTGTAAAAAACTTGGGAATATAATCATAAAATGCACTTTTTCATACAGGGACTTTTTATCGGACAGTCACTTTTGGGCATGACACCTGTAGTCAGCAAGATAAAACTTTTTTTTTCTTTTCCTTTTCAAGTTACCCTAGCTAAACTTAAGACAGTCCCCATCATGGGACATGGATATAATACAAACAAAGTGGATAAAATATGCTTACATTACTCATTCAAGCAGATGCCGGTTTGAAACAACCAATTTTAATGAGAAACTATCACTCGTTGATGCTGCTATTTTTAACCGTGAGTTTAACATGGACCTATATGCAGTGTTTTCCAAGAACGGTTAGCATGTATTGCACAAGTTTGCCCAGAGCCAGAGGAAGAACCATACACCGTCCCTTTCACTTCAAGCGCCTGCTTTGGTGAGTGCAAACATATGCTTGCACTCACCAAAGCATGTGTCTGCAGCCTGATAGGATATATATCCTATCAGGCTGCAGACACATGCAAAATTTATATTCGCCTCCCATTCACTTCCAATATGAGGGAAGGTGCAAATAAAACATTAGCTTCCTGTGGTGAAGCAATTCTGCATACATTTTTATAAGTTCATCAACACTGATGAACTTTGATCTAAATACACAGCCTCAACCAACATTAAGGATGCTCTCTGATTGACGCCACAGCTGGCTGCAGTGTTGGCTATAGTTTTCTTAGTGAGGCAGGATGGAATGGAGTAGGCTTTGAGTATGAATTTCGCATCGGAAGGCGATGGTCCATTGCCTGCAGTTTTTGATTCACGTAGCCTACACGTGACCGCAGCCTCACCCTCCTGGCTGCCGAGCATTGATCATCATATGGATCAATTGATCAACATTGTTATTATGAACTGCACAGTGCGCACATGCTGTCTGTCACTACTACTATCAATCGAAACTGCACGAATAATGTTTAATGTTCTAAAATCACAAACATAGGCTAAAGTTAAGATAGTCTACCGGCATAATATTGTAGACCTACTAATCATTGGCTTGTGTAATTACAAAGCTGGTGGTGATCACAGAAATTGTAATATCATACTACTAGGCATGTAGCCTACTTGCACAAATAGCCTACTAGACTACATCGTAGTTGCAATAGGCCTATTAGATAAATTGTTATTGCCCACCTAGTCTCATGTACGCCCACCCACACGCACATATCTGGCTACGCTACTGCTTCTCAGTAACACTACTGTGTCTGAAAGAAACAGGAAGAGAATCCTCCATATCCCTACGCCTGCTCACATCACAAGCAGGACCTCGATGAATGAATTACAGTCACCATGTACCATGTGAGATAATAAATTATAATAATGTTACTTTATTTGTTATACTTTTCTTATTCTTGTTCTTTTATTTTCATTATATGATGTACGTGTAAGTACGTGTAAGCCACACCCCACTTTTAAATCTACGTTACTGTTATTACTATTCATTTCCTGGCCAATAGAGGGCGATGTAAAACAGAAATTAAACACAAGGTGTTTTAGGGCAGAAGAAGACGAGCCCAACTGGATGAGGCAACTACACCTTAATGCTTGCGTGCTGGTCAGGGAACCAGGGCGGGGCCTTTAGTCACTGCGGTGCTTTTCAGACGACAGCCGTGGCAAATAATATCTTTGGATTGTTCATTGCTTTTTAATAAATTTCTCTATTTTTCTTAACACTTTTGAGTCAGAGTCTTTCTTTATTCCTTCTGGCTAAATTAAAATACGCAACAACCGCCATAACACCACATTTACCCTATGAGACCACCAGCCTGATGTCTTATTGATCTGAGTTGACACTGCTTTGCTTACCAGACACAATGAGGGAATGTGGAACTAGAGAGATGTGATGTGATGGAGGGGGGGGGGGTGGTGTCATAATGGTGAAAGGAGTTGAGAACCCATCTGGGTTAGAACATTGAAAGACAAAGTTTAGAGAACAGGAGAGAGTGTAAGATAAAATAAGATAATATATACTTTATTAATCCCCTAGGGGAAATTCATTCTCTGCATTTAACCCATCCCTCAAGGGAGCAGTGGGCAGCCGCTGTGCAGCGCCCGGGGACCAACTCCAGATTGAGGCCAGTGTCTGGTCAACGACACTGACTGGAGGGTGAACCTGACATGTTTTCTGCGAAAGTCCCCTCCAGCTGGGGTCTATTAGGACCTTTGACCACATGTGCCTAAAGGGAGGGGGGGCTGTGAGGAGGATCATGACCCATCCAGCCTGTGTTAAGCCTATCATCTCCTCCTCCTCAAGCCTACGACTCCTCCTCTTTTCCCTTCACCCAGTGTCTGCCCTCAGGCACCGCCTGGGGAGAGCAGTGTCAAACTATTAGCCTGGACCACCCACCACCCACCACCCATGCACAAACACACACCAGGAGGGGGCCCCAGAGATGCAGCTGGACACACACACAAGACTGTTTAACCTAGTTTATACTTGACAGTGTCGCAACGGTCCGTGTGGCACGCGCCAAAAATTACGTCAGATTTGTTGGCCCTGCGCGCCTGTCGCAAGCCATGGCACGCACCTTCGATTTTTTGTCTTCTTGATATAATATAATGCAGTAGTCTGCAGAACGTCTGGAAAGATTAGATCATGAGCGATCGGGATAGAGCAACGATTGTAAACCACAGTTCTTAATATTTTCAGAATAGGCATTGCCTAGCTGCCATGCCTAACAGCTAAATACATAAATAGCCTATTTCTGTTGCCGTGCGAAGGTCGGAAACCTCCCGTCCAAATGTCACTTCACATCTGTGCACTCTATTTGAGGCTGATAGATTTTAATAATAGGGTCTTTGGCATTCTAGCTTAATTGTGGAAGCAGAATTAAAACAGAAAATATAGATGGTTGGAAACCCGCTGTTCTAAAATGTACTTGTCATGTCACGTCTCTGTCTATTACGTGCACTTCTAGGCTAGAGGTTTATTAAAATATTGCAATCATTGTCCTACTAATATCCAGTCTGATTCTAATATAACTACTAAATAACCTTTTATTTACAAACGGTGAACAGCAAGAACGATGTATGATTCTCATTTAGATAGACTATCTAGGATACACTCCAAAGTACGCTTTTCTTCAGCAGGTGAACCAACAGAATAGGCATGTGTTGGCTCTTTCTCTTTCTCCGTGAAAGCAACAACAAACATCCAGTGTTCCTTGAGAAGTAATAAAATGTAACAGAGTTGACTACACATTCTCAAAACAACAGAAAAGACGGGAGTTGCCTGTGTCCATGAATGTGAGTATAATAATTAAAATTAAGTAATTTAATAGTGGCTTTTAAAGCATTGTAAGGTGCATTTTATCCAAAGCTTCTTACGTATTAAGCAGATAGTTCAAAGTAGGCCAACAGCTAGACCACTACATCCTATTATATATAACCATGTATGTGTGTATGAAGCGGATGAAGATGGATGGATGGATGTGTGTATGTGCTAAACATACTCCTTTCTGAAAAGCAGGGATGCAGCTCTGTGGCTGCTTGTTCCTGGGAAAGGTTACAATGATAACTGCAGAATAATGACGTCTGAGGTGGAGAGCTGATTATTATTATGTCAGTATATACACTTCTGCTTGTTCAAGCCAAAGATTTGGGGTGTTTGTATCTGGGGCCTATATGTGCTCAGTGCCCGACATTTGTGTCCTTAATTTGCTCTTAGTTCTACAGTGGTTGACTAATTGCATCTGACTGAAGATCTCCATTGAAAAACGTTCTTAGTCTAAGACTAGGCTAAATCCATATCTAATTAATCATGAACCCGGCTTTATCATGAACCTGGCCCTTTTATACACACAAATAAATCTTAATTCCGACATGATTTACCTTGGCAGTGTAATAACATATGATTTTAACATTACACACACACGTGCACACTGCAAAATACCATGCAGCCTATATGACCAGCGTTAAAGGGATAGTCAAGGGAAATCAGTCATTTTAGTCTTAGCATGTCATTAAAGGATGTAGAGGCTTAATATAAACACATACAAACTATGAAAATAATCTTCCATTTGAATCGCAAAATATTCCCTATATTTATTTCACTTTGTCTGTCCGGCGATTTTCTGGGTGGAGTTACCTTGAGCATTGGGACGTCATGCCGCTCCTGGACTATAAAAAGAAAAAGTGTCACGATAAACGGCACTTTGCGCTTGAGTCTGACTGCCTACTGCAGCTTCCGTAGAACATTTTTACTATCTGAAACATACTCTGAACTAACCATTGTGACACAACTTGGATTATACATGGATATTTTGCAGTTTCTTCAGGTACTTCTGTCTTCTGACTTCATGAATATACAGTTTTACTGAGCCAATCGCACCTGCTTAAAACCTGCCATTGCAGCTAGCTAGATGAGTGAGCTGCACCACTTAAGAATGTTGCGCAATAGCCTAGAGTTGAAAGGGGGAG
>JAODTR010007454.1:0-10264 GCA_025399935.1 Amblyopsis rosae | reverse complement strand
AGGGAGGTTTGGGGTCCCCTGCTGGAGCTGCTGCCCCCGCGACCCGACTCTGGATAAGCGGATGAAGATGGATGGACATAAAGCAGTTTCATCAGGTTAGAATAATATAATTTAAGTTTTTAAAATGGAACACCTGCAGGTTTCCTATTTATTTGTGGAATAAAATAGTATAACAATGGCCAATAGAGAAAACCTTAGAAAATAAATAAATTTTATCAAGTTTTGTTGGTATTTGTAAGATTGTTTGAATGAAATAATTATTGAATATTTTATCCAGCAGTACAGCATGAATAATGTAATACTATATTCTAAGTAGCAAAATGCAAATGTTGCCAATCTTACTAGCTGAAAACCTCTTTGGCTCAGTCCAGACTGACAGGAGCTCATACAGTGCAGTTATATTCAGTATACTGAATACTCTGGCAGTCATAGCATGAAACTGCATGATATACAGCAGGGCTGTTCAACTCCGGTCCTGGAGGGCCGTAGTCCTGCATGTTTTAGCTGTCTCTCTGCTCCAACACACCTGATTCTAATGAACAAAGTTAGAAGTGAGTGTGTTAGAAGCCTGATAACGACCCATTCATTAGAATCAGGTGTGTTGGAGCAGGGAGACATCTAAAACATGCAGGGCAGCGGCTCTCCACGACCAGGGTTCCCTACCCCTGATGTACAGTATAGACAGTATACTGTAGTCTTTAATATTATTCCTGCTATGATTTTAGTAAACCTTGAATAAGATATATTGTGGAATATATCCTAGTCGATTAATAACTAATCTACATTCGATAAACATAATATTCAGTAAATCCCTAAATGATACAGTATGATCTATCTAAGCCTCTTATTCATTCATCCTTGTTTTTCTTTTACTGTGAAATTCCATTCCTCCTGAAGCTTTTTTTTATTCTCCAACCCACTCTTCCTGTCTTCATTGCCAATCACCTTGGGTGGCCTAGTCACCATTAACCGCAAGACTTGACAGAATGTTACTGTACGCTATTTTCAGCAAAGGTCATTCGATAGAATTATTACATTTGGCAGGCTACACGGCAGACCACTTTATGTAACAAAAGAAACAGACAGATAGAATAGCAGTATTCTGCTCTGTTGACTGACTTTTGATAGACACACAGGTATAGCTGACAGATCTTTGAATGTCACCGCTGCTGGTCATCAATCAGAAATCTCAGTGTGAAGCGAGCCGTGCACTCATTTCACATGCATCCATGGATCATATTACGGTCACCATGGGGGTTCACCGTTTCTTTTCGTCAGTTTAAGATCAGAGCTCAGTATTGATGGATTGCTAACGATGTTGTCTATGTACGTGATTACAACTGCAAGTAACATTACTGGAAGGTCTCTACATGTGATCCATCTATCACTGTATAGCCTACCCAGGGCGGCATGTCAGGTCTGATTATTATTCCATTACACCCAGCCTCTTTCCTCAAGGGGCTGGGGGCATCTTCCACCTGCAGGGTTATACACTGCCTTGTGTAACCGAGTATGAATGTACCCTGCATGTGGATCCAACTGAGTATGAACCCTCTGTGTGGATCCATGCAGCGGGAAGACTGGAAGGCTGCACGTGTATGGGCACTTTTAGTCTCCTTTCAGGAACCTTCCGCTGCCAGATTGATAATCCATAAAAAGAAGAAGATGTTTCCAAGAGGGAGAAAGAAAGAGTGAATAATGCGATTGGGTCCATGCCCCCCCCATTTCCATTATCATTTTTCCAATTGACTGTCAGACTTATTGGCCAGCCTGGTTAGCTTTCACCCCCTTGGTCTCACCACCTGCCAACACAGCGATCATTGCTCACCATTCCTGTGATTGGCTATCATGCCAGTCAGTTATTTATGGAATAAGTAATGATCCCTGCGCTGGGCAGAGCAGTAGATCAGCCAACTCATTGTTTGACCTTCAAGGCAAGAAGGATCTAGGAGGATCTCTTCAACCTGCTTCAAATAAAGTAATTCTATTTCAAACAAATCTAAAACAGATGTGATACTCGAACAACCATCTCCACGATGATAAAAAAAGAATAATACATTAGATGAGTAGACAGTCAGCGAGTGTGCACATACAAATTCCTAAAATAAGAATGGGGACCAGTGCCAGACACACACGCACACAGGTACACCATGGCATTTAGCAGCCTGTCTTCCGGCTGCAGATACATTGAGTTCTGGTAGTGTGAGAAGACTGAATGGATCACGTGGGCTGGATATAAAATGAGGGATCAGACAGGAGATGGAGGAAGGTTGTGCAAATATGATCCAAGCACACACAGCAGAGACTAGATCTCTGCTTGATTCTGGCCACGTAATTGCAGATCACATACACGTTCACACCCACCAATCACCTGGTCAACAGGTTCTGTGACGGATGACCCACATAAAGGCACATATGTATACATGGGCACACAGCAGCCTCCCCATCCAGCTCCTCTCTCAGTAGGGGTGGAGGATGGGGTTGTCTGCCTGGCCTCCACTGTTTCACATTCATGGGGCTGCATATACAGAAGCTGTATTCTTTGTAGCCATGTCTGCCAAAAGACACCTCACTTAGAAGACTATAAACCCTATATTGTCCTTAGCCTCCATTAAAAACCAGCTGGGGTGACTCTATCAGACCTTTAAGAGAATGACATTGTACAAAGCCATTTCTTCAGCAACAATAAAAAGACTTTACCGCCAATGTTAACAACCTAATCCTATTAGCTAGACTATTAATCTACCAAATCTAGCCAACAGGGTAAACTTGATAAAAATGAAAACAATAGCTATCATTTGGATGCTTGAATTAGAAAATGTTGCTGCTTGTACCTGACATCTCTTGTAGGCTATAGCCCGTAGGCTACTACTCCGTGCTGCTGACTGTCACTTGTCTTTGGGTGCAACCTAGGCCTGTGTGTTCTGTCTTTTACATTTGAAGCAAAGCTTGGAGTGCTGGTCTTTTCTCATTTTTTCTACACGTTCTCTATTTGCTTGCACTCGATATATTTGGATAAGAAAAAAATATTCAAAACAAAAATAGCATTTGATTCTATTGTGTGAAAACTCTTGGGCCAATCAGATCTCTGCATTAACAAGGATCAGTCCAGGATAAGCATGATGCAATGATCATTCGAAAGATCATGAAGCTATTATCTGAGGGCATAGTTAGACAGACAGAGCTGTAATCACCCCGTCAGATCTTCATGCAACAGTAAACTGAACCTTTTTGTATAAATGTGTTCTAATTGCCAATATAGTCAACAGCTGGACCACTTGCCTGAACCTTGGGCAGGCTACGAGCTAGTTACATGGGACTCGCAGACCTGGAGATTCATTATATTATCATGTGGATGGCTTATGCTAATAGGAAAGTTGCGATGCGGAACCTTTTATTCACAGTGCCCCATCCACCGATGGAACCTCCCTGCGTGGAATAATGTGACATTTAATCGTGACATCATAACCAGTCACACCCATTCCATTAGCGGTCACTGATCCCGTTACTAATTTCCTAATTCCCATTTACACAATAGTAATATTATATAGTAATATTCTGTGCATATGCCAGTGTAAATGCAACTTGGTATTCTTTCTGCAAGTTATGGGTGACACCCATAATCTAACATTGCATTAATGGACTCTGGTGACTTCTGCTAGGACCATTTACATATTTCAATTACATATCACTTAAATGTAAAAAGCAGCCACTGTTATATTCCACATGTGTGCCCTTTGCCTTTAGGCGGTGTGTGTGTGTGTGAGAGAGAGAGAGAGAGATATTAAGGGCTTCTCAAGGTCTCACTCAAGTCAATCTTTCAGTTTTCCAATCTCCATGTATTCAAAATCTTATACATCTAATCAGAATCCTTGATGCTGTACTATACGGTATACAACATGTTTCAATCATTTACACTTATAATAAATGTCCATTATTTAGCCATACTTAGTAAATGAGAGATGTTTTGTACATATAACGTGATAGTTAAAATGTGTATCTTCACCCCATAACCCCCCTTTCGCCGCACACCCAATCAACCCTTTTTCAGAAGTAAATTTGATTATCCTATCTTTTTTTGTTGGTCTTTTTCCATTTTTGGAAGCCAAAGAGAGCTGGTTGCAATGAAAAGGCTAGATGGAGAACAAGAGGAGATGGGGGTGGGAAATTAATTGACCCTGAGGGCAGCGGGCTGCAAAGTGCAGGCAGCAGAACCATACTGTAAACCAGAATTAAAGTAAATGGTTCTGATTGGCTAGGAAATGTCTACATATGAATTTAATTAAATAGCTGGTACCTTAAGCATCACATTCTGAGCAGGATATTTCCCCGCCCCCTGTGACACTGTTGTGTTGGAAACAGGATCTGGGAGCTTAAAACAAGTCTGGTGTTTGTATGATGCACACTTAAACATTGGGGTAACCATCCATTAAAATGGAGATAACAGAAATGCCAGGTCCAATATATGTAAATAGCAATACAAAGTATCAGCTAGCAGCTATAGGATGCATGATCAATGTTTTTTTTAGCTGTAATAAGCCAACGGTTTTGTTGGTTTTGTCATTGCAGCCGTGTATTTAAAAATTTATTTTTTGAAGAATTCAAGTAGTTATTAAAAAATGTGCAAAGGAAAAATATTTCCCTTCCTGTTTGGGCCCTTCCCACTCTTAACTCAAGTCTGTCCTCTCCCTAAGGAATTAATATAGAGCTTTAACACCACAACTTGCCCTCTGAAATTCTTCCTGTTAGTTCAGCCCTCCTATAGAAACTATAATCAGATGTATTAGTATTATACATAAACGCAGTTTAACTGCACAGGCAGGCTGCATCACAGACAGGTATCTGATGTAGCAAGAATGATATGACATCAGTCCATCAGTCTTTTCGATATTAGCTTTTTTTTTTTTCGGTTTCCTCAAAAGTTGTCAAAAGCACCGTTTCATCTCTCGCTGCTGCCTTGTTAGACAACTCAAGTTTGAAAACCCTGTGTGGCTCCAAACACCAAACAATCAGTTGCAAATAATAGGCACATTCCCAGCGATACAATTCGCCGTGTTTCTCTACGGCTGTTAGTGAGCCAAGAGCTGTTGTTACCACCGGTACTGGATTGATAGTGGTGCACAAACCCTTTCCCTGGCTGGGACTGCTTTGCTAACTTCGGAGTTGGCCGACCTTTTCTCACAATGTCCAGTTTCTCTTGAAAATTCCGCCTAGAAAATGGCTTTTATATCTGTAATTGTAGGTTAAAATAAAATATGCTTGTGCACGTCAAATTATTTTCCTAGTTTGTTCTCTGACCATCCAAAGGACATGTAAATGCAGACGTTATCGTACGCCAGATAGATGGCCTCAGCTTCAGGGTTGCCATCTCGAAATCTAATTGGTTAAAAGCAAAGGTTTGTTTGTTGACGGTACAGACGCCCGCACTGATGATTCTGAAGGCCTCAAGGTAGATTTGGATAAAAGCTTGACATAAGCATACTGTACTCTACTGGAAGCAGCGCAACCAAGAGAAAATTTAGAGATTCATCTATATGGAATAATTTAGTAGATATTCATGAAAAAATATATTAAAATGGGAAACGCAAATCAGTGAATCTGATTGTGTTTAGGCCAGCAGAGAAGGCCTTGCTGGCACTGACGGCCCACATCTGCATGAAGCAATATTAGACTTTAGCTTGTCTTTATTATTCTTTATTTATACAGGAAAGACCCAATGAGATGAAGTCTCATTTACAGAGCAGTTACTAGCAAAAAATAACAATCATAAAACAATACAATTTAACATTTAAATTTAAGAACTATAAAACAATGTAAAAAAAAAAAGAAAAGCAACACAGCATTATTTAAGAAGCCAATTTCTAATCCATTCGCGGTTTCTGAACAATAGCCTATATTAACCTAATGTAGTTATTAATGTGCACATCACTCTTGATAATATGCCTGTCCTGCAGACTCAACTTGTTTATGCTATGGTAGCCTGCAGTTACTGTATCAAAATAGATTTACAGATTTGGTCATCTGCAAATGTTGAAAATTAAACTTTTACTTACGGCACTGGCGATCAACATCAGTTCCTTGCCTTGTATATTTCACTGATACTACGTAGCTGGCCATATCCTCTTAGGGGCGTTATCAAACAAACTGTGTGCAGTAATCTACGCAACATATGCACTTTTCACTCATTTGCCTGTTTCCCTGCCCCTCTCCCTTTTTTAGCCAATACAGACCAGGAAGCTAACAGTCCACTTTGAAAGGCTTACTACTTCTCCGTGTCACTATGACATTGCTAATTAACAAAAACAACTAGATATACTTTTCATGGAATGTGCCCTTTAACAGATAGTTTACAATCTAACTAGAAATCAAGATACAGTATTTGTATAAGACACACATTCTATAACTGAACCATCCAAAGTGGCCAATTTAAGAGAGTTTTGAAACCATAAACAAGTATTCCTGTTCAATCCCACTGGAGACAGTTTATTCAACAGGACAGTGTGGTCAACAGTGTTGAATGCCGTGGACAGGTCAATAAACAAAGCTACACATCTTTTGACAACGTTGACCTTAACAAAACAATTTCAGTGGGTAATTCTCCATCCTGCCAGTACTGCCTACCAAACCTAGAATGCTGCATGTTCTGTTGAATTGCGTTGAGAAACTGCTGCGTGGTGTGGTACACAGACCAATTGACCAATGCTGCAACATCAGTTTGATGTAATGCCATAAAGAGCCATGTAGCTGCAGTTGGTTGTTTTCCTTGGTTCTTATATTTTTTAGTTCAAGTTATACTGGGTTCTCCTGTTGGTTTAATAGTTTAAGAAACAGCGTACTAGTTAAGATGTAACTATCCCTATGTTGTTGAAATATGCTACATTGTGATGCCTGTGTTATGTTAGAACCCTGGCTCAATAAACAAATGGAGCTGTCACATGTGTCTTTAAAAAAGGTAACTCAATTTATGAATTTAACATAATACAAATAAAGATGTCATGCCAGGAGGAAGAGAGTGTGTTGGGAGCGCTCTTATATTTCCCGTTCAGGTGATGCCAAATAAAATGTTGTTTTTGAAATGTTGAAATGTTGTACTGTACAACACAGCCTACATAACTACAGTAGATTATGGTCAAAATACTACACATATATATCAGTGCAGAAAAAAGACATCACAGGAATCTTATTTTCTTCTGTCATTCTGTTCACATTGCTTCCAATGGAACTGAGATTTGAGCCATTACTCTACCATACTGTATATGTCTATAGTGTACTTGTCTTAGTTATGTGTAAGTGTAATCTGTAATAATCTTAAAGAACAATTTCCTGGTGGAACATTGTCAACAAACAAAACAAGACAAATCACTGAACAAAAAGAATAGGCACATAAAACCTATCTTTGTTCTTCCTTCAGTGTGCCACCTACAAAACTGAGTTGTTTTGTCTGTCAACAAAGAACCTTAAAGGTTTTCTTCTAATAGCTTTCAGAAGGCACCCTGGTGTGCAGATAATAGGGGATAGTGTCTAATACTTACAGTAGTATACAGCATGATGCTGATATCTATAAGAAAATGCTTCAATTAGTCAGGGAAAGTGTTTGCCAATAACCTTTTGAAATGCACAGATACACACATTTTAATGGTCCCTTTCATAGAGTTACTATACTATTATTATTAATATTAACTTTTGTATAATCTGTTTTTTAGTCCAACTGCGCAGCATGAAAGGGTCTGGTCCTAAAAGCTGCATGCACATTAGTCAAGGCTGTTCCAGTGAATAAAAGATTCCTTGTTAAGGGAAGAATGGCAGCTCCCCGCTGAGCTGATTCAAGGCTGAGCTGCAGTGCAGTCTGGCTTTACTAGAGGTAGGCACGTGCACACACACACACACACGCACGCGCACACCTTGTTATGGTCAATTACATTTTCTTGGTCCAGTATATCAATGAGAAACAAGTAGTTACTGATCCAGAGAGTTAAAGTAGGTTCTTATACACTAGACCAAGCACGACATCCGCTTCCGTCTTTCATTCCCTCTGCTCTCTCCATAACCCTGCATCTCCTGTGGGGTATTTATTCAAAGAAATCCCCTCCATCACTAATGGGGGATACCATTAATGAGTACTTAGATTATTAGATGGCGAGACGAGGCCGTTTGTTTTGATTTGGACTGCCGTCAAGTGTTGCGGCCTTCGTAGATGCAAAACACTACATAATTGAACGCACATTCTGAAATAGTTTAGCAAACTGCTCAAACGTGTTTACCATTTATAGAATGCAACTGAATAATCACAGTTTATTAATGATAGCATGCCTGATTTAAAACTGGCATAATTCACACACCTGTCTTAACACAGGCCAGATTTCAGGACACACTGTCTACTGTCACGTGACACGTTATATAAGACTACACACACTAGCAGCAACCACTCATGCAAAACTGGATACAGAGTAAACAGGAGACCCACACTTACTTAACTTCATAATGTTTCAATCGTACGGTACCCTGACTGTGGATCTGGTGACAATTAAAGAAGCCATCATGAAAGCAGTACAAGTTATGGAGTCCTGTGCCCCGGGTGGTACAGAGTGTATACTCAGGCTTATTTAATGCTTTCATAAAAGCTGGAGGGGTCAGTTGGTAGCATTGCAGAACAACTACATCACCCGCTCCTCTGAGTCTACCTCTACCCCGGTTCCCTCTAACCAAGCACCTTCACCAGCAGCCCAGCCCATACCTGGTGTTTCTCCACCTTCTTACCGGTGTCCGTAATTCACCCCCCCCCCCCCCCCCCCCCATCCGCATCTGTTTCCATTCACTTCTGCCTCCTTCTAATTGTGACTCCTTCAGTAACGCTATCATTCTTGACACCACTTACATACTGCCTTTATTTATTTTCATGTATTTCTTATGTTCGTCTTTATCTCGGTGTGTGTGTGTGTGTGTGTGTGTGTGTCAGATGCCACCTCTGCTTGCCAGGCTTATGGGCACCGTGGTAATCAAGATGTCATGGTAACAGAGTCTCTGATGGTATTTACTCCTTGACATGCAGATGTAGACTACTTACATGCGGAGTACATGAACGCCAATCTATCACCACTGGTAGACATGTTCTCATCACGCGTATATGTTACGCATACACAGACAATGTCAGTGTTGGATGGAAAATATCTCCGTATAAGAAATCCATATCAACAGATTGCGGCACTATACAATTTGAAGCCCATGCATTCCTTTGGATAATGTTACTGTGAGCAAATGCATTCAGATTTGACACCATCTGACATACTGTACAGCCTTAACAGCCACCTATAGCTAGCCTTCACTACTCTCTGTTCTCCATCATCAGCTATTACTAGAGAGGCATGCAGGCCTATACCAGCCAAAGCCTCCGGAATGACCCAACTCTCTACACACTTTATGAATTGATTACCTATAACTGCATGTATTATCTTGGCTTCTGTGCCCTTGCAGTCCTCTATGCCATAATAGCTGTATTATGTGGTGACTGGCTAAAACAAAGCCATAAAAGCGTGGATATGGCTGTGTCCTAGTGTGCTGTAACCATGGCAACTGACACCTGCATTACACTCTCCCCTACAAGGTGAGAAAAGGCAGGATGGCACTGCTCTGGTATTCATTTGTATCTGTGCATTAAAATAAAAAACTATTAGCAAACAAACAATTCAGATAACGTACTAATTATTATGTTGTATGTCATTTAAAACGTGTACAAATGCCATCCGTGGTTGAGGCTCACATTACTGTGTGTCATCACTTATTCACAATTGAGGAAAGTGATCTGAATCTGACCTTGTGACACGGACACATCATCGCATGATGGAATCTTATTTTCTTCTGTTAGTCAGTTCACACTGCTTCCAATGGAGCTGAAATTTGAGCCACTTCCATCCTGTAGTGTTAATGCGGCACAGTATAGCATTTGACCAGTCTGTTGAGCACAATATCAGCAGGCTGGCGGGTCAGCAATGCCACGTGCCACATACATTCTTTTAGTTTTCTCATACCCACTCCCTCATGCTTTGCACCAGTGCAGTGCTCCATTGTGTTGCATGTGCTCGCCAAACACTATATAGAAACACAGGCTCTCTGTCCCAATGTCTCTCGTACATTCTCTTAATAGGTTTGTCTCGTGAGGCAGCAGGCTATGAATTATTAAACTGCATCTGTCCCATTGATGTGCTAAAGACTGTATATGCCTGGGTTGGGGTGGGGAGGGGTGGGGGGGGGGGGGGGGGGGGGTTGG
>JAODTR010007453.1:0-10264 GCA_025399935.1 Amblyopsis rosae | reverse complement strand
TGTGTGCTATAGGGCCTGTACACATACTGTGTGTGCTATAGGGCCTGTACGGGGCGTGTACACATACTGTGTGTGCTCCACAGGGCGGGCCTACCCCCCAGAGCTGTACTACGACACCCACAGCGCCGTGTGGCAGAACCGAGCGCGTGTCTACGGTTTCACGCTGCAGTGGACCCAGATGGAGCCCGGCGCTGTGGACCGCATCATGGCCTACCGCCTGGGCATCAGGCAGGTGAGCACGCACACACACATGCACACACACATGCACACGCACGCGCATGCACACGCACACTGACCCTGTGTGTGTGTGTGTGTGTGTCCAGGTGGGTCAGAGCCGGTGGTGGGAGCAGGAGATCTCCATGGAGGGCTCCATCCAGCAGGGGGAGCTGCTGAGCTATAACCTGACGGAGCTCGTTAAGCCAGAGTCGTACGTGGTGCGCCTGACGCCCATCACCCGCTATGGGGAGGGCGACGCCACCCAGCGCCTCATCTCCTACAGCGGTGAGCACACATCTCAGCTCTCACACGGCGCCCCCTCTGGTCACAGGACACAACTGCAGCAACCGTGCGTTGTGCATATCTGTGTCAGCGGTGGCGTTCCTCAGAGCAGCGCTGCTAATGTCTCCGTCTTGTGTCGTGTTTACTTAAGAGGAGAGCAGGAGAGGAGAGGAGGGGTGAGGAGGGGAGAAAGGGAGGGGAGGAACAGGTACTAGGTCTTATGTCATCATTTTAGTGACTATTTTCCACATCTGACCATGAAACCTTATTTCTATGCTGTAAGCCAGAGGTCTTCAACAGGGGGTCCGGGACCCCTAGGGGCTCCTCAGAGGTATTGCAGGGGGTCCTCCAAATTATTTTATCCCAAACTTATTTTCTTCTAAAAATGTAAATGTACGAAAATACACATTAACATAAATACAACTTGTGTTCTAAATATATACATCTGTCAATAATAATCGTAATGGCTTAGTTAGTGGCCTAGTTTTATACATGGCAGTATACTGTAGGCCGCCCTACACATTATTGTTGGCCCGGCAACTAAATATTTTATAGCCTACCATATGTGATAGCTGTAAGCTGTATGTTTTGCTAAGTGTCCCGCTTGTGTTCACATTGTTTTAGCGTTAGTGCCGCTAATACGCTGTGGCACATGTAAACACAAACACACACACTCACACATAAACACTGCCAGGGCCTCAGGTGTGTTATGCTGCAACACTGTGTGCGTGTGTGTGCGCGTGTGTGTATGTATAAACACTGGGACAGGAAGTGACAGAATGGTGTCATAGTTGCTCCAGTTCATCTGTGTGCTAGTTTGCATATGCCCATGTGATTGGCTGAGAGCCTGCTTCTAAAGGGTCTGTGTTGTGTGTTTCTTTACAGCTCCCATCAACCCACACTTGAGTGAGTACCTGTCCACAAACACGCGCACACACACACACACACACACACACACACACACAGCACAACGATGAGCACCAGCATGTTATATTGTGTGTATGTGTGTGTGTTCCAGGAGAGTTCCGGTGCGGGTTCGAAGACGAGAGTGTGTGTGTGTTTGTGCAGGACAAAACGGATGAATTTGATTGGACGAGGCACAGCGCCGCAACCCGAGACACAAAATACACCCCCAACACCGGGCCCAGTGCCGACCACACAGGCTCCAAGCATGGTGCACGCGCACACACACACACACACACATGCATACACACACACACACACACACACACATGCATACACAAACATACACACACACACTCACGCACACACACGCATACACATGCATACATACACATACATACATGCATACACACACACACATACACACACACACACACGCATACATACACACACACATATGCATACATACACACGCATACACACATACATACATACACACACATACATACACACACACACACACACACACACACACACCCGCACATGCACACACCCACACACGCACACATATGCACACCTTCAAGGCACTATTATTGGGATTAGGGGTTCTATTCCCTGTGTAGTGCAGGCGCTAATGGTCAGGGTTGTGGGTTTAATTCCAGGGTTCTACATGTACATCGAGACCTCCAGACCTCGTCTAGATGGGGACAAAGCCAGACTGATCAGTCCCTCTTTTAACATCGTCCCCAAGAGCTCCAACTCTGACACTTACTGTTTCTCCTTCTACTACCACATGTATGGGAAACACATAGGTACGTACTAGCTAGCTAACAGTGCTAAAGCTACCACATGTATGGGAACACACATAGGTACGTGCTAGCTAGCTAACAGTGCTAAAGCTACCACATGTATGGGAAACACATAGGTACGTGCTAGCTAGCTAACAGTGCTAAAGCTACCACATGTATGGGAAACACACAGGTACGTACTAGCTAGCTAACAGTGCTATAGCTACCACATGTATGGGAAACACATAGGTACGTACTAGCTAGCTAACAGTGCTATAGCTACCACATGTATGGGAAACACATAGGTACGTGCTAGCTAGCTAACAGTGCTATAGCTACCACATGTATGGGAAACACATAGGTACGTGCTAGCTAGCTAAGAGTGCTATAGCTACCACATGTATGGGAAACACATAGGTAGATGCTAGCTAGCTAACAGTGCTATAGCTACCACATGTATGGGAAACAGATAGTTAACCTTGACTTAATCTTACAATATTCTAGACGGGCTATCTGGTTGTCGTAGCAACAGAGTGTAGTGTGCAGGGCGGCACAGATGGAGGTTAACAGTGGTAATACCCCCTCCACCCTCTAGGGGCGCTCAATGTGTTTCTCCGTCAGAAGGGCCAGGAAGCAGACACGCCCATCTGGAGTCTCACCGGTAACCAAGGAGACCGCTGGAGACGAGCAAAGGTCAACATGAGCCCGACCAACACATTCCAGGTAGAGGTCACGCCCCCTACAGACCACGCCCACATTCTGAATGTAGTCTTAAAGGTGGAGTCAGCGATTATAAGCTAATACACTTTTTGCTAATTTGAGCAAATTCCTCCTCGCTAGCTGTCCGTTCTGTGTAACCGCTGAAAAAAAGAATATGGTGTTTCTACACAGCCCTAGCTCTGTAAAATGGGAAAGTGGTGCAGACCACACATCATTGTAGGGGGCGGAGCTTCAGAACAAGCATCCTCTGGCAATGAAGGAAGATTTTTTGTCGAGATTCAAACTTTTAGCTATCTTTCTCCAGCATCGCTGACCTCACCTTTAATGTTAGTGACTGACAACCCTGTCCTCTGGTAACGTGTGACTTGCTGCCGTAGATGGTGCTGGAGGGCGTGCGAGGGGCAGGCATCGAGGGAGACGTTGCCATCGACGATGTCACAATAGAGGAGGGCGAGTGCAAAGAACCGCCCCCCATAAGTGAGTCTCACACAGGAAGTACTGTACCTTTATTACTCCCCCAGGCAGGAAATGGTCCATATTAAACGCTCTCATGCATTCATTACACCATCCAGATCTCGCCAGCTTCAGTTTAATTTCGCCATGAGAATCAGTCTGGAAAGCATTGGGATCATTTTAAATGTGTCTGAGTAGCAACTGATCTTTCCAATCAGCGTCGTGTTTATAGCTATACAGGCGTGGTTTAGGTGTGCCAATCATGGTGCTGACAGCTAAAACGACCAGATGGTTTCCTCCAATCAACTGCCGTGTATTTATTTGAAAGTACAGCCATTCACAAACAGTTTCAATGTGCGGCTCCCCAGATGGACTAGTGACAACAATTCCTCTGGCATGTCAGGTTAGGTTAAAGTGGCTCTCTATGACTTTCTGCAAATTCAAAAGGAAGCCGCACACTGGATCTCAGATGCAAGAAAGTTTAGTTTACAGAAACAACGTATCCACAGTCATGCTGTCTTCCTCAGGGTATAATACAAATGCTGTAGCGCACACCTTTTTATGGTCTTGGAGGAGCACTCACAGCTGCTGTTATTTAGGACCAGGGAAATGGGGATTGCAGGGATAAACAGTGATGTCAAAACAGTTTCTGTAAATTAAACTTCCTTGCATCTGAGCTCCAGTGTGCGTTTTCCTTTTGAATTTCCTTGACGTTTACCAGCCAGCACCTCTCTACACACGTTTTTAGTTTTGTGATTCTATATCACTTTCTACCACTAGGGGTCCCACTAAGTGCACCAGCATTTCAAGCCAAAACAAATGCTCCGTGGGCCACACACACACACACACACACAAACAAACAAGCCCGGCTATGAATACAAAGAACACAGTTTCTCAGAACTCGACATCCTCCATTAATGTTGTGTTTATGAATTTTCGACAAAACAGAAACAGGTAATTGACCAGTTAGACATAAGAGAGAAGAGTGTTTGTGTGTGTGTTTAAGGGGGGGCCAATCGTTTCATGACAAATATGTAATAGATCAACATTATATTATGTTATGTGAATGTTTTGCAGTACTGGTCCTGTTTGAGGTTCCATCTTTATACAATGCCTGCTTTAATTAGCTTTAATAAGCATTAAAGTGTCTGTTTCCTCAGGTCTAATGTCATTGGCCACGCCCACCTCACTCCATATATGGACAGGCACGCTTTCAGTCACCCTGACGGTGGCCCTGATTGGCCACAGGAGGTGACGCCCTTCCTGGACAGCCATGATTCCTAAGTCAAGCCAAGCTCCGCCCCTCTAGCCCCGCAATGCTCGCCGGGCGTGTTCCGTAGAGGTCAGGGGTCACACATCATTACGGTGCCTTCACACGTCAGTGGGCGGTGCTTGGAGGGGGAGGTGGACTTACTGTCAATCATCTGAGAGGTGGAGTGTCGAATGAAACAGTCGGTTTATTAACGCTTGGAGACGTTTTTATTTTTAATGGACTTGAAACGGTTGTTTGACAATGGAGGACAAATCAGGACCTTTTGGATGGTTTTAACGCTGGTCCACACCAGAACTATTTTAGTATTTCAAAATAAAAGACTGCCTCTCGTTTTACAGAGTTGAGACGTTAACAAGTAGGTCAGCTCCGATTGTCAGGGCAAACCTTCACTGTCTCATTTTCCATCACTGCTTTTTAAAAATTATTTCCCTTTACGTTTATATTTGGTTTAATTTTAAAAGAGGCAAAAATGTTTTAATGGGTTAACACACACACACAATATATGTAATCACAGGCAAGTACTTTTTACATTTTATTTACGGTATTTGGAGGTGTTTATCAGTTAACTCCGCTGTACACCTTTGAAGTGGAATATCGAAATGTGAATTTCTGACATTTCGACACAAACACTGATGAAATGTAGTGTTGTTTTCTATTACCATGACGTCAGAATGATTCCCCAGTCTCCCACGTGCTGAGCTCCGCTGCAGTAGGTTTGTGATGTTTGGACTTACTTCTGCAACACCCGCTGTCTCAGTTATAGTTGTACAGTTACAGAAGCTGCAGAATCATATTTTTATCCCTCAGTCAGACGCCCGTCTGCCACCGCAGGTCACATATACATATTATCTTTCACTATGAATAGTATTTGTGAACGCGTAACAATTCTGCTTCATATAAACCACCCAGAGATATTTTTCTAAATGATGATTCTCTGCAATAGACTTCCTCAGAACAGATGGACAGAAATATTATTATTGAATAAACATATTTAAATCATAGCATTGTGTTGAGCAGTGTCTTAACTGTGTGACTGTGTGTAGTCAGTCTGTTGCTTGCAGTAGGACGTCTACCTACTGTGGCCTGGCCAACAGCTTCCTTGCGACCTTGTGACTACTCTCAGCTCAAGTTTCTCTGAGATTATAGTCTATAAACCCTGTTCGCATCAGCGTTTTCACAGCCACCCTGCTGGCGCCCCAATCAGCGTGAGCAAGTGAGATGACGTTGAAGTCAAGCGTGTTTCTAAATGGCGGTAGAGCTAGATGAAGCGATCAGAACAGTTGTACCAACGCTGACTGGTTCAACGCTGTCCAATAGTTTCAAAATGAACCAGAGGTAGGAGGAAACGACTGATGACACCATATTTACTAAGTCAATATAGTCTGGTTACACCAGGCTAATGGCAAGTTAAAACATTAATGGTCCCTGTTGTTTTCCCTGTTATCAAACCATGTTTGTCAAAGTCCAGTCAACCTATCATCATATCATCGTGATCCACGAGGACTAGCAAAAGCATCAAAAGGTCAACATTATATAATTATGTTATGTTCTTGCAATGCATGAGTTCACATACATTATTCCAACCTACTTAAAATAAAAGTAACCATTTAAAACAGATTTATTCCAGACACACGAGGATACAAGGAATGTGGCATCAGCAGACAAATACAACAACATCGAGAAAAAATAAAAATAACAGCAGCAGATTATGTATGGAGGTAAATAAAATATGTCCGCCATACATAATTAACTGTGGTGACCCACAGAGATTGGTATCCAGGGGTTATTGTGTTTGTAATAATCTGAATGATGCATTAGAATCATACAAAGCTTGGGTCAACAGCAGAGGAGCTCGTTACACGATACGACAAGCAGGAAAAGCCCAGAGCAGCGTCAGCGGTACATATTTACAGGTTAACTGAACCTTTACTCTGATGTGCTATTGGAGCTGTCTTTAGGCAGGCTGCTACGGTGATCTTTCCACTGTAGAATCTGTTGTGACAGAGTCTTTACTTGTCCAGCGTGAGACAGCAGATGGGCTACAGATTTATTCTAAAGAGAGAGGGAGAGGGAGAGAGTGAGCGAGAGAGAGAGAGAGAGGGAGGGAGAGGGGAAGAGAGCGATAGAGATGGGGGGGGGGGGGATTCACATTTATGTTGTGTAGAGTCTTAAGCTGTGTTCACATGGAACACGGCAGACGGCACGGCATAAAGGTCCAACGAAATGGCAGTTGCTATTGCGATGTCGCATTGTTTACTAATAATTTCATAAAAATATATTCAACACAATTATTTAGTAGCAACTGTTTTATGTAATTATTGTTGTATTGTATCTAGCATTCTAGTGTTGCTGCACCAAAAGTATCACCTCATTGTCCATGTGTTCTCCGTGTGTGAGGGAGCTACGAATATCTGGTTGTAAATGACGTCGCGGAGGACGGCAAAAATATCAAATATTTTTACTTTCAACAGTGTGCCGTTAGCCGTTGTCGGCGTCTGTATTTTTTTTGCCGGCCACCACTGATTTAGCAGTCCTGCTCTCGTCCTCTAACATGATATCCGGTTTGCTGTGTTCCATGTGAACGCAGCGTTATGCTGGTACATGCCCAGTAGAGATAGTCTCTCACCAGATTGGCCATGGACTGGTGGATGCTGGCAGCTGATTGGATGGAAGAAATGTGTCCGTCTAGGTTCTCTATGAAGTCCACATTCATCTGGACCAGCTCCACCACTTCCCTGCAACACACACACACACACACACACACACACACACACACACACACACACACACACACACACACAGGTCTCTACTGGTTCTACTGGGAGCTCTGACCAGTACACCCACATGTCTCTACTGGTTCTACTGGGAGCTCTGACCGGTACAACCACAGTCTTCTACTGGTTCTACTGGGAGCTCTGACCGGTACAACCAGTCTTCTACTGGTTCTACTGGGAGCTCTGACCGGTACAACCACAGGCTTCTTTCTACTGGTTCTATTAAGAGCTGACTATTACACCTACAGTCTTCTACTGGTTCTACTGGGAGCCGACCAGTAGAACCAATGGCCTTCGCTTTATTTTTAATTGACACAGTTGAAAAAAAAGAGCAAAGTAAACATGCGCACAAGAGGGCTGACACAGAGTACTTGGAGCTAAAGTGCCAGCGTTTTTCAGTAGGGATGTAGGACAATATTGATACACCGGAGTATCGCTATATTACTGATCACGATACTGTATCGGTTCTCTAAATCAGAGTATCAATTTAAAAAACATTTCTTTTTTTAACTTAATTTATTTGTAAAAGGGATAATGTACAAAATACATTAACCTCAAAAGAGAGGAAAGATTAAGTTTAAAGCCAATTTCCATCGGAAGTCCCTGAGCAAGTTTACATAAGACGTGTTTCTGTTATTTTTTGCAGCGCCGGCATCACAGATTCACATTGCTATGACAGTTATTCACATATATATCTCAATATATCGCAATATATAGAACAATTTACTGTACCTGTGCAGGTGTGCCTGTAGTGGCAGGTGGTCTTCACACTGCGGTCTGACTAGCCTTTGCCTCAGACTGGTCTGCTGCTGCAGCGCCCCCTGGAGGTGGGAGCTGAACGCCTGCACCTCCTCCAGCCTCTTCCCTGAAGAGAGAAGATGATGAGGCAGGGCTTAACCAATCACAGAGCTGTGAGACGGGGCTTAACCAATCACAGAGCTGTGAGGCAGGGCTTAACCAATCACACATGCACGCACACACACACACACACACACACATGCACAGTCAGTCAGCTGATTCTCAAACATGGCTGACCAGCAGGTCTGGGAGTCACTTACTGACACACACACACACACACACACACACACACACACGCGCATGCACGCACTTACTGAGGTAATATGTGTGTGTGACATCAGCGCTCTGCTTCTCCAGTGTCAACAGCTCTGACTCCAGCTGTAACTGCAATAACGATAATGATACATATGAACATGTATAGTTATTTAGGAGTATTAATAAAAAAGGAGAGTCAGCGATTGTAAGCTGACATGCTCGTTTTGATTTATAAACGTTGCGTACGAACAAAACGGGGCTAGAAACGTGCGTACGCCACGTTGCACACAAAGGTTGTGATCTGTAAAAAACTAACTTGGCGGGAGAATGTGCGGTCCTCCACGCACTCTTTGAACCATGCGTACGCACACACATTGGATAAATATGGGAAACTGTGACTCCAATGGCAGAAGGAAGAAACTTGAGAGATGTTTTGAAATAAATAACATTTTGAAAAGTACATTGAAATGCAAGCTCTCAAGTACAGCAGAGACGTTGCCAGACCTCAAATATTCAAATATGAATTTTAAATATAGGCTATAGACCTAATTGTTAGACAGACGTATGAACAGGTGCATGTAACCGACTTTGAGACATCCAACATTGTGCAAAACAATAACATGAATTATTTTTAATACCAGAAAATGTAAGCTGTTTTCTATTCATGATAATACATAAGTGTTATATGCACAGGTGTGTTTTCCTATGCGCTACTTTCGACTATATCTTTGCTACATAATATCCATCTTCGTGACTTTTATTGTTGGATGGAAGCTAATGGAAGAGAATTGTTCAAGTCATATTAGATCAGTGTCTCAAACATGACAAAAAGCTTGTCTATTATGAATTCCGCACTAACCACGTAGCTCTAGTGATTGGGTGAAATTTATTTTGTGGGGTTTCTGTTTGATTTTGCCGTCATTGCAGTCATCAATGAATATTTATTCAGGGAGTTTCAGTGACCATTTATAGGCATTTGTGGGCGTTAATTGAGTGGGACAAGATGCTCGTTCACGCAAGATAGATTTGAATTATGTTGTGATTTATAAAGGAAAGCCGGCATAGGATTTGCGTGTGCACTGTTTTATAAATCTGAATATTTTTGTGCATGCGCACTTTCTGTGTTTCGTTCATACGCAACATTCTAGTGTGAATTCTAGGCACACTTTTAGAGACTTAAAATAGTCAAACATCAATGTGCACATTGTGTCACAAAGCAAACGTGATCTAAAAATAATGTTATTCTTGCCGTTGACTACCATACATATGTTTTCCAAACAAAGGTCCCATGATGCGGAAGTGACTTCCATTAGGACCCTGCCCATCTAAGTGCCTTGTTCCCACCTGACTCAGCTTCTTGCTTGATCTGATTTGCTGTTCCACTTCTTGGAGATGGGAGAAGGTGGTGCTGTGTCTGGGGATGGAGTCTAGCTCCCCCTGTAGGACACAGGCAGGCATTGACATGCCGTTAAGTCTGAAAGTTAGCAAGATGCGACTTATTTGCTTTTATGTTCTAGACTGCAGAACCAGTGTGACGTCTGTAGCTTCTACCATCATTACTACATGCAAACACTACCACTGTCTACAGTACTACTGCAGTATAAATACTAGCATGTATACACAACATATGGACATACTACCACTGTCTACAGTACTACTGCAGTATAAATACTAGCATGTATACACAACATATGGACATACTACCACTGTCTACAGTACTACTGCAGTATAAATACTAGCATGTATACACAACATATGGACATACTACCACTGTCTACAGTACTACTGCAGTATAAATACTA
>JAODTR010007452.1:0-10264 GCA_025399935.1 Amblyopsis rosae | reverse complement strand
TATTGAGGACTCTCTAAGAGGTCTGTCTCCTCTATATAATGTCTCTGGTGCTTCTCCCATAGAGTTCTATTGAGGACCCTCTAAGTGGTCTGTCTCCTCTATATAATGTCTCTGGCTGTGCGCACCGCGGTGGTTTTCCCTCCAGCCGTTGCCGCCCCTCCATCTGCATCTGGACCTTCACCAGGTCAGTGGGACTGGCCAGGAACTGGCCCAGCGCTCCGGACAGCAAGCCCCCTATTGCAGCCTTCCTGTGGTGACACATACACACCTCGCCCGTTAGCTTGTCTCTAGTTTTGCGTAACGTCTGGGAGACAGCGCTGACTAACTGCGTCAAGATCTGCCTACTTGACTGGAGAGGTATTTTGATGGACATGCACAACGACCAACTATGTAACTCAATGACAAAGTCGGACTCAGTCGGATTTATACAGAGGAATTTGTTAAGAAACTTACCAACACGACTGTGGCTGTTTTCAAGTTCTGTTAGAGAAGCAGGCTACTTTAGTCCTTAAAATTAACGTAACAGCTGAAATTAGTAAATAAAGTAAGCTACTGCATTAGCGTCGCACCAGAATTACAGATAGACCTTGTCAGTGACAAAGTGACAATGCTAACAGTCAATGAAAATCTACTTCTCAATTTCGGAAAGTGCTTGTAGCTGTTGGCCTGCCTGTGATCATCCCTACAGCAGGACGTCTGCTCTCTAGCTGCTAGCTAGATAACGTATGCACCTACCATAAGGGGAACGTGTTGTCGTCTGACCGGCCCAGCGGAGACTCTCTCAGCTGCTCGTAGGCCAACATCCTCCCTCCAGAATACACTAAAGCGCGCACACACACACACACACACACACACAAAGTTACGTTAGGTACAAAACACCTGATGTAACAGGACGCATGTCCCCAGGTGTAACAGGACACATGTTCCCTGCTGTAACAGGACACATGTCCCCCGGTGTAACAGGACATATGTTCCCTGCTGTAACAGGACATATGTCCCCTGGTGTAACAGGACGTCAGTTCCCTCGGTGTAACAGGACATATGTCCCCTGGCGTAACAGGACGTATGTCCCCTGGCGTAACAGGACGTATGTCCCCCGGTGTAACAGGACGTATGTCCCCTGGTGTAACAGGACGTCAGTTCCTGGTGTAACAGGACACATGTCTTCTGGTGTAACAGGACATATGTTCCCCGGTGTAACAGGACGTATGTCCCCTGGTGTAACAGGACACATGTCCCCCGGTGTAACAGGACGTCAGTTCCCCTGGTGTAACAGGACATATGTCCCCCGGTGTAACAGGACACATGTCCCCCGGTGTAACAGGACGTCAGTTCCCTGGTGTAACAGGACACATGTCCCCTGGTGTAACAGGACGTCACCTATGTGCCTGTAGATGGCGGGGGTGGCCCCCTGCCACAGCTTGAGGAGCCCCTCCTCCCTGACGATGCCCACGGCTGTTCCCAACATGCCGCGGTAGGGCACGTTTCCATGGCGACCTGAGGCAGCCTCTCCCTGGATCTGCAAGCGGGTCTTGGTCAGGTCTAACGGAAATGTCACTGGAGGCAGAGACGGGCAGTTTAAATAATAATAATAATAATAATAATAATAATAATAAATTGTTTCATTATGTTTTGTGGAAAACCTCCCCGATACCACAAAATTATAGCCAAATAAATTAAAAACTCCATGGCGGTGTTAAACTGTGTCCCTGACACCAGTTGAACCCAGACAAAACAAAATTGCTAATACAGCATATAATAATTTATTGGTCCTTTACTGCCTCCTCAAGGCCATTCTGTATACTGCATGTCACGTGACACATTCAGTAGGTCTACACAGATTAGAACCATTTCAGTTGTGATCATCATTCCTGCAAGAGTGTCTTTGCTCGTAACATAATAAAGGCTGTCTATATGGATTTCTAATATATCGTATATCAGTTTTATGCAAGGGAAAGATAATTATTCGTTGGCCAGATGGTTGGTTATTTGTTTGCTAAAAGTATGAGATAACAAAACACACACACACACACACACACACACACACACAGTGTTGCTGTGGAGATCTTCATGGATAGTGTTTGGTTTTAAGTGTTACATATTTATTTCAGTTGACAAAATACCTTAAAAGAAAGGAATATGTGTAGATTCTTGTCTCTCTGCCTCATCTTTTGCCATGTAGCGTAACTATCTGTCTAATCAGCGGAATACAACAGGTAAACTGGTTTGACCCTCAATTCCAGCTTTCCAGGTATGACAGACAATTCTGAGTTTAAAAGCCATGCTTTCAGTAAACAGCTGTGTTTACACTGTATATTACAGGTTAAACAGCGATGAATTACTTACAGATTAGAAAGTGTGTAGGCCTATGGGCAGGCTACAATGATTTTCAGGTGGACAGCACCTTAAATGGATGGCCATGTATAAAGTGTAGCCTATAATCCAAGAGTTATCATTACAACGCTAAATCTGTATGTTTATCTCATTGGCACGTCATTTCAATACCACCTATACCTGCCCTGCCCATTCATGAGTCAACAGAATAAAGTTACATCACACATAGATTCAAAACGCCTCTGCAACTAGGATACCTATTATGTAGGGTACTCGGCGAAATAAATGGGACTTTGATTGAAACACCACGGGAAGCACAAGCCGCACTTTAACCTTACCTATCTCAGCAACTGCAGCGGCACATGCAGACACGACGAACTTTGAGAGCCTCGGCCACTGTGTTGTATGTCCTGAACTCTCCTGGTTCTCCCGTGTGTCCATATTTTACCTCGATGTAGGATAGATAGTTTGGATTATTTCAGAGTGCCGCGTTTTCTCACGTAGACACAGAAAGTCTAAACGCAGACCGAGGGGTTGTCACTCTAGCCCATACAAATGGAGCGATGCTTAATGCTTTCATGGAGCAAACAGTTATACGCTACGCTGCGGCCGCGGCGTACTTTTGTACCGGGAGTAGACAACCTGAAAATGTAGTTTTAACGAAGAGGGTCTGCGCTCAGTAGGTTGTATTTGTGCTGTATTAAAACTACAACTCCCATATCCCCACAGAGCTAGACGCAATGTTTACAAAGCACACACTGACCCCGACACTGCTGTCAAAAACATGGTCCAAACCAGTTACATTTGCCTGCACCTCCAACTGACGATTTCGTGGGTAATTTCACACAGTCCATATTTCTATAGATTTCTTTGCTTTGAATAATTTCTAATTTAGCTTTATTTAAAAAAATAAAAAAGAGGCTGCTTAGACTACATTTCACATGGCTTAAAGTTTTGGTAACCTGCCAAAAAACACAGCTGACTCCGCCTATGCTGCCTTTGGGAGTGTTGTGCAACAAGTGCAGCCGCGGCTCGGCCGAGGTCCGCACACACATCCCTGGCCTCTGCGGCGTCAGGTGCGTCGGTCGATGCGATATGGACCTCATAACCACCCTGCTGTGCGTGTGCGCCGTCGCCATCGCTGCGCATCTTCTGACCCGGCGAGAGGTGCATCCCAACGCTCCGCCGTGCATTCACGGATGGATGCCGTGGTTCGGAGCCGCCTTTGAGTTCGGAAAAGCCCCGCTGACGTTTATTGCCCAGGCCAGAGAGAAGGTATGGTTTCGCTAGCCTATTAATGGCAGACTGGTTGTTGGAGAAGATGCAGTTCTCAGAACAGATCTTTCCATATTTTTAGTCATCGACTTGCCCGGGACTCTCTCGTTAAACGTCGCGGCGTCCGCTCTTGTTTATTCTGTCTGACTGCAGCTTTACATTTCCAAAATATCCAACCCCCCCCTACCTCCCCACGGTCTAGCTCGCACACGCACTATGGCGTGATCCAAAGGTTTACTGTCCTGAACAGAGATAAGTCCAGAGGGCAACACATTACAAATATTAGCAGGTATCTCATGCTCCACGTGAAATTCAAGTAGGCCTAGACAACACACGTTTTGCTTGCTTTGTGTTTATAGGCTATAGCAATTTCCCAAAATGAGATGTGGCTTAATTGCACTACAAATACCCCACCTTGCTACAATTGGAAAAGGCTTACATGAAGTATCTTCTAATAGCCAACGTTGGTTATAGCAAACTATCCTTTAGAGTGCATAAGCTTTTCCGCTCAAAATAAAAATTACAACTATTTTGTGAATAATTGAAAACCGTGTGTGCGTGCTTGCGATCCAGTACGGGCCTGTGTTTACTGTGATGGTCGCCGGCCAGCGACTGACCTTCATCACGCTGCACGAAGACTTCAAAACCTTCTTCTCGTCGAAAGATGTGGACTTCGAACAGGGCGTCCAGGAGCCCGTCCACGGCACCGGTACAGTGATTAGGGTGGTGGGCGCCCTCTGGTGTCTAAAACTATAATAACTTGTATAGAGTATGAAGATTAGAATAAATGGAAGGGCTTTCCCGACTGGCCTGCAAGATGACGTCGATTTGCCTCGGTAGACCATCCTGATCTTGCAAGCTCCAATTTCATTTCGCAGCACATCAGTCAGTGCAAAAGCGTTAAGTCATTAGAGGCAGTGCAAATATAATTCCTTGCATGTGACAGAACTACCTACCTATATCTCACTCAACAAGAATGTTTCAAATCAGCTCAGAGTGTTGGTGGAAACTGAAAAGTACGACGTACGTTGACGACGTCATGACGTCATCTTTTATTTATTTTCAGCTAGCTGCTGATAGGCCTGGCTGTTTACTGAACAGCTGACAGAAGCGTTTGCACTGAGGGCTGCAGACTGGCACCCTTACAGGTCACACGTATGGTCTGTTAGACACGTCCATCTGAGGAGACTTCCATCGACTTTGTTTTCAAAGGGCAGGTGCCTTCCAAACAAGACTCTGAACCGGCAGAGCCTGTCATTAAATCCACTCCTGCAGAAGAAACATTGGGAGAAGAGTGAGTGAGAACATGTCCTCCGTAGAGAAAAGCTTCTTTGCTCCTCTACTAAATGCTAATGAAACCGATGCTATATTGCAGCATCTACCTCTGTTAACCTCTGTAGGACCTGCCATTGTTTTCAGGTCGCCTAACCTAAAACACAATAGCAGTATGACGCGGATTGGCCACACACTAGGTGTACTGTGCTGACACAGCAATTTCCAAGCTCTCCAGACTGATTCCTGCGGCAAAGGTCAACTGAGGAGGTGTGCAACGCACACAGCTGGTTTGCTCTACTCGCAGCGACAACGTTAAAACGAGCAGAGTATCAGTTTAGTACCAGACTGATGCTCTGCCAAGTGAAACTGAAGCTCTTGAGCTCAGGATGGTCTCACCAGGCTAGACGCTGGTCGTCGTGAAGATATGCAGAGGGCATGTGTGCTCTCCAGTGTGCGTCCAGATCGTTGTGGTGGAAACGAAGGTTTGCTAAAACCTTGTTGCTTTGATTGTTATGATCGGGTGCATGCTCCTCCCACACCTGAGAGCACTACTCTCCACCCCTCCCCCTACAGATATTACATCATCTATGGTTTATTAACTGTGGGACGATACACCTGGTGGCGGTAGGGGGTATTACGGCACAATAGCATCATAATGGCAAAGACACTGTAGAGTGATCACAGTGCCTTTATACATTATTCACACCGAGGCCATGATGTCACCCAGGGTAACGCATCATTGATAGAGATGGCCTGTTTCAAGTAAATAGACACTTGAGATCAGTTTCCCACACATGGAATAAGCCTAGTCCTACTAACAACTGTTTTTACTGGAGATCTTCCTTGCACATGTATTTTAGTCCAGGACTAATAGTGAAACCAGCCCCAGTGTAGTGCATGGTTATGACGTCTATATACAGAAGTCCATGTCTCTCTCCTATGAGGGGCATAGAGGTTTGAGTGTTAACTCTCCTCTCCTCTCCTCTCCTCTCCTCTCCTCTCCTCTCCTCTCCTCTCTTCCTGCCTCCAGCCTCCATCAGTAAGGAGAGCTTCTTCAGGTTCCACCCAGCCTGCAACACTCTGATCAAGGGCAGGCTGACTCCGGGCAACGTGGGCCTGCTGATGCACCACCTGTGTGGGGAGTTCAACCACCAGATGGCGCTGTTGGGGCCCGACGGCCAGGGGGACCTGAACGAGCTGGTTCGGTTGGTCCCAGACCTGCACACACACACACACACACACACACACACGAACGCACGCACACATACACAATCCTGCACACACACACACATGCACGCACATACATGAACGTACACACACAACCCTACACACGCACGTACGCACGCACACACACACACACATACATGAACACAACCCTGCACACACACAACTCTACACATACATTAACTCAAACACACAACCCTGCCCACACACACACACACATACATGAACGCACACACGCGCGCACACACACACACACGCACGCACATACATGAACGTAAACACACAACCCTACACACAAACACAGGCACATGCACACACACATACATGAACACACGCACACACACACACACACATAAAAACACATACATGAACGCACACACACAACCCTGCACATACATTAACTCAAACACACAACCCTGCCCACACACACACACACATACATGAACGCACACACGCGCGCGCACACACACACACACACACAAACACACACGTGCTGGTGCTAGCTAACAGCAGGGTGTCGTCCTGTGTGGCAGTCTGTCAGCGTGTTGACTCACGTGTCCCGCTAGAACCAACCAAACCAGTGGAACTAGCTGGTCCACACGTCTGACGCTGCTAGTGGGAACCAGCCCAAGCTGTTGTCACAGAACAGCCACCTGGAATCTTTTCATATATTAGTATTATTATATCAGTCTATTTCTGGCTGGTTCACTTGGGGCTTGATGTACCTTGTTAGGCTAGAGGGGGCTAAAGCTTACAACATTGATGGTTGATTAGTTAGTTGGTGTTTTCCTCCTGTTATCCACCCCCTTATCCTCTCTCCTCTCCTCTCCTCTCCTCTCCTCTCCTCTCCTCTCCTCTCCCCTCCCCTCTCTGCTCCACTAGGGCGGTAATGTATCCGGCAGTCTTGAGCAACCTTCTGGGGAGGAACAACTTCCCAGATGGGAAGTCCTTCTCAATGGAAGAGTTCAAGGAGAAGTTCACCATCTATGACGAGGGTTTTGAGTATGGCTCTCAGCTGCCTGGCCTCTTCCTCAGGTTTGCAATGAACCCAACCATGTGTTACCCCCTTAAGATGAACCCAACCATGTGTTACCCTCTTACAGTGAACCCACCCATGTGTTACCCCCTTAAGATGAACCCACCCATGTGTTACCCTCTTATGGTGAACCCAACCATGTGTTACCCTCTTATGATGAACCCAACCATGTGTTACCCTTTTACGATGAACCCAACCATGTGTTACCCTCTTATGATGAACCCAACCATGTGTTACCCTTTTACGATGAACCCAACCATGTGTTACCCTCTTATGATGAACCCAACCATGTGTTACCCCCTTAAGATGAACCCACCCATGTGTTACCCTCTTAAGATGAACCCAACCAGGTGTTACCCTCTTAAGATGAACCCAACCATGTGTTACCCTCTTATGATGAACCCAACCATGTGTTATCCTCTTAAGATGAACCCAACCATGTGTTACCCTCTTACGATGAACCCAACCATGTGTTACCCTCTTAAGATGAACCCACCCATGTGTTACCCTCTTACAATGAACCCACCCATTTGTTACCCTCTTATGATGAACCCAATCATGTATTAGCATCGTGAGATCATCCAGATCCCGCCAGCTCGAATATAATTTCCCCACGAGAATAAATCTGGCACCCCTCAATTCAAGTTTGTCGACCGAGTAGAAATCGGCCAATCAGTAGTAAGCTTAGATTTTTCCTAAAATGACGACATCTGGCGTACATCTGATTGTTTCGAATTTCCACAAGTGTTGTAGCTGTTAAGCATTCTGATTGGGTGAAAGAAAGGTAGTTAGTCCAATAATGCGTAAGGACATTTGTTTGAAATGTATCAGCACAGCTTTTATGACTTTATGATGAGTGCTGATGGAAAACAACTTTTGAATGGAGGGGTTCCACACGGACGGATGCTCACTGCGAAGTCAATCTAGAGTTGTCTCACCAGGCTCCGGGGCCCGGTCGTTGGGAACCCCTGCTCTATAGAACATAGCACTGTGCAAAACATTATCCCTGTCTCCATGGTTACGGTCAGGGAGTGGGCGGGTTCCAAGCGGTGGCTGCTGTCACTCATGAGGACCATGGTGAGCAAAGCGGCGAACGACAGCTGCGACGACGACGGCAACAGAGTAAGGACAAACTTCACGTGGCGACGGTTCTCTGAAGGGCATTATGTTGTGATATATTATTATCACAGTGATTGGCAACCACAAGCATGAATCATCTGCTGACGCCATTTTAAAATCAGCTCACGAACCTGAACTTATGCAGCAAGCAAAATGTGTACATTGTAGCGTTTTACAATATACTGTATCATGCTAATGTGAATGTGTAGTTTATTACACGGTAACATATTATCATGCTATTGTGTTTCTTCCTGCAGACTTTACTTCACCACCTGGTCAACACAATAACTGATACATTTCTCCCCAACTATGCCTTGTTGATGGTGTGGGCATCACTGGCTAATGCTGTTCCTGTAAGCACATCTAGCTAGCTAGCTAGCTAATGCTGTTCCTGTAAGCACATCTATCTAGCTAGCTAATGTGATTCCTGTAAGCATAGATCTGGTTAGCTAATGCTATTTCTGTAAGCACATCTAGCTAGCTAGCTAATGCTATTCCTGTAAGCACAGATCTGGTTAGCTAATGCTATTTCTGTAAGCACATCTAGCTAGCTAGTTAATGCTATTCCTGTAAGCACAGATCTGGTTAGCTAATGTTATTTCTGTAAGCACATCTAGCTATCTAGCTAATGCGATTCCTGTAAGCACACATCTAGGTAGCTAATGCTATTTCTGTAAACACATCTAGCTAGCTAGCTAATGCGATTCCTGTAAGCACACATCTAGGTAGCTAATGCTATTTTTGTACGCACATCTAGCTAGCTAGCTAATGCTATTCCTGTAAGCACATCTAGCTAACTAGCTAATGCTATTCCTGTAAGCACATCTAGCTAACTAGCTAATGCGATTCCTATAAGCACATGTATCTAGCATATATTTGAATTTTATTAAGATAAATTCTCTTTTACCCTCAGGTTAGATAATTGCTGTGTTTCATTGTGTGTAGATCACATTTTGGGCCCTGGCCTTCATGTTGGAAAACCCTCTGACCTACCAGAAGGCCATGGAGCAGGTCACAGAGGCCTTAAAAGGCCAAGGTGAGTCATCTGACACACGCCTCACACCCACTCGCTGTCAAATAGACTGGTATGAATCAACATCAGTGGCATTTACTAATACCTACACCTAACTAGTACTATCAAAACAACACTATTGTTTAGTCAGAACCACAGAGCTGCAGGGAATTATGTCATTATGTCATTATTTGTCATTATGTCATTACCACTTGTCACCAACAGGTGGCAGCAGTAGATCTCAAATAGGCACTGTAGTATGAGGGTGTCTACATTACCTGTGTGTGCACGTGTGCAAGCATGTCTATAGGACTGTGTACTTTATATATATGTCTGTGTGTCCATATATATATGCGTGTGTACACTCTGTGTATGTATGTATGTATGTGTGTGCGTGTGTGTGTGTGTATATATATATATATATATAGTGTATAAACACAACGTATGTACCTACATATATCCACTGTATACATACGTGCGTACTACATATATATACTGTATACATACGTGTGTACTACATATATATACTGTATACATACATGTGTGCTACATATATATACTGTATACATACGTGCGTACTACATATATACACTGTATACATACGTGCGTACTACATATATATACTGTATACATACGTGTGTACTACATATCCACTGTATACATACGTGTGTACTACATATATATACTGTATACATACATGTGTACTACATATACACTGTATACATAAGTGTGTACTACATATATACTGTATACATACGTGTGTACTACATATATATACTGTATACATACGTGTGTGCTACATATATACTGTATACATACGTGTGTACTACATATATATACTGTATACATACATGTGTGCTACATATATACTGTATACATACGTGTGTACTACATATATACACTGTATACATACGTGTGTACTACATATATATACTGTATACATACGTGTGTGCTACATATACACTGTATACATACGTGTGTGCTACATA
>JAODTR010007451.1:0-10264 GCA_025399935.1 Amblyopsis rosae | reverse complement strand
TGGAGTTCAGGAAATTGTCTTGACCAGGACCACACCCCTAAATGCATTGAAGCAACTGCCATGTGATTGTTGATTAGCTAATTGCATTAATGAGAAATTGAACAGGTGTTCCTAATAATCCTTTAGGTGAGTGTATATTGCCTGTTCTGTTAATCATAATAAATCAATTGTGCCTATTTTCAAAATAGAATCATCATAAGACAAAAGTCACAATGTCATAAATAAAGGGTTAACGTACACGTTTATTATGGTTATGGATGAATCAGTCTTTACTAATGATATAAAGCATGGGTCACATTTGACCTCCATACACAATTGAAAGGTATACACAGTACAGTGGAAGGTCCCATGTCAAACGTTCCATTCTTCAGCAAATGAGTGAACTGAAGATCAAAGTGCTATTCTGTTAGCTCTGTCAAGGCTACTGTACTGTAAACAAGCAGAACGATTTGTGTATTTTAGGATTTTATTTCTAGGCAAACTGTATTTTCTCTGGCAATTCAAATGTTTTACGGTGGGATAAGGAAACTCAAGTCTATTTACCTTATCCCACCATAAAACATTTGAATTGCCAGTTGAGAATAGGTTATACATTTTATGTATAATGTAGGCTACGCTACAGTACATACTACATTATACAGTAGGCTAAATCAAAGCAGCTTGGTGTGTGTGTTACTTGTTCCATACTTATTGCTTCTGCTATATGATAAACATCCGTGCAGCTTTCTAAGAAGATCTGAGAGACTTATTTTTAAGGTTGTGTCCCAAGTTTCAATTTTAAAGGTCAATCATTTGAGGCATTTTTTGGACTACCATTATTATGTGTATTATATGGCTGCTGCCTTTTTATATGGGTGAAGGTCATCGTCTGTCTGGAACAAGGCAGCATCCCGCAGGTGGCTTTGAAGAGGTGGTGTGCTACAAGCAATTGGATCCCATGAGATATGTGCAATTGTCCAAAAGAGGGTGACAAGAGTTCATTCAGTAATAGAGGTACAGAAAAAGACAGATGTGTAGCGCATCCAAAGTAATTGGAACTAAGTGTAGTATTTCAAAAGAGAGATTTACGGACTTAACGGGTTTCAATGGAACTTTTGTTGACGTTTATGACGTGTATCGTGGTAGGCTATCAACACAGTTTACTACACAACACAATAATCTGTGTTAAAGAACAATAGGTTTAAAGATATTGACACTGTGGCAAACACTAATCAAAGCATATTCATCAAATCATGTCTGTTGAGAGAGGAAGTGAGCTCTGCTAGTTCTGGCTAATTAGCATGCCAATTATTGTAAGCTGTCACACTTCTTAAATGACAGGGTGGACTGCCTGTGCTCCAGAATGTAATCCCCGACAAATGACAAGATAGTGGAGCCATAGAGAGGCAACAGCTTCAAAAGGCACTGGAGATAGAATCCCCCACAGGGACATTTTTGGGGCAGGCAGTGGGAGAGCTGTAGAGAGAAAGCAGAATATGTCCTCGACATGGAACTCTTTGACTGTAAAAGGTTGTTTGTGTGTAGTTAGGCTTATTGAGGTTTTAGCAGTTTATTTGCCAAAAACAAATCCCATAGTAAACTATGATGATTTTATATACTTTATGATGCACATTCACAAATGCATGTGAACAAAATGCAGATAGGGTGCTGCAGGTAAACAGTCCATTTCTGTCTTTTTTGTTGTTTTGAACAGGTGCTTATATGATTGCTAAAATATTAAACTAAAAATGTTTCAAAAGTAATTTTTTTATATTTGCTTGTTTATAAACTGAGTTAGCAAATATGTTAATGCTGGACGGCAGTCCAATTACAATACATTTTCTTTATGAAAATTAGATAATTCTTAATAAATAATACTTACATTAAGTATTATATTGATGTTATTAATAGTTCAAATACATATATTAATGTTTAATGTATTGTTTGAAATGTTATACAAAATATATTATATATTAATATTAGGGAGGGGTTTGGCGTTTATGGATTAACCAGCGGGCCACAGTCGTTTGAAGTGTTTTTATGTATGTTATTCTTTTTCTTTTTTTTTAATGAAATATTTAACCAGTCCAAATGTTGTCATGAGGCACACCCTTAACATTTAATTTCGATTTTGTGTCTAGAACATGAACCCAACATGTCATTCTAAATCTATAGAACCGAATAGTATGTTTGTCATATCATAATAAGTTAGCCATTTCTTTTTAGAAAAATGTATTAAATATGGATGGATTGGCATAACATCATCATCTCTTAAGCGTTAGTTATAACTTTAAAACGTATTAATTTAAAACAAATATAAAAAATGGTCATTGGACCAATATGATGAGGTTTAATAAATGTATTGTTTTATACAGTTCACTGCAGCGTAAACTGAATACTGAGTTATTCTTAAAATCACTGGCACCATTCATTGAAACAATGTCTGAGTCTACTGTAAACTACATCATTTTAAATTACAAAGATGAATAATAATAATGGTGTAGATCAATAATAGATTAGAATTTGAAGTATAATTTATGACTGATGATAAACTTAGATGGCCACCTGTAGAGTTCATTATGTGCACAATGTGTCATCACTCTCCCACAGAGAGTCTGCATTTGTATGTAGACTATTCATCCCAAACATATCTTCCCTGTCCCTATGCACACACATTGGGGCTGTGTAGGACCTGTCCCATTGGTCAAGAGCATTTCCTGAGCTGGATCATGTTTTTATTTCAATATCACATGACAAGAAATGGAAATAAATATTACCATGGTGAATGTAAAAAAAAAAAAGAAATTGTCTGCAAAATTGCTAAATTAATTGTAATTTTACCTCAAATTGTTAGTGTTATGTGTTCTGTTAGCAGTCTGATGGGAAATGCAATATTCAGATACATTTATTAAATACACTATAACACAAGATGTATTCTTATTAATTAATTAACCATACATGATTACCTCTCCACATCAAGATTACCAGCCTGTTAACATGTGACCTTCCTTTACATACATGCCAGTGTTGTGATTGGGTAATTCCTCATAATACCATTAACACTTTAAAGGTATTCCAATGCTCCAAACATATTTAATCAAACACAACTTTTTATAATTAAAACAATATAAAATACAAATGCATAGCTAGTATATTGAGTATATTAATTAGCAAAGTAAAACAATCCATGTTATTAAGATTTTGTATATAGAACCATTGGCATAATGGTTCTATATACATAATCTTAATAACATGGATTGTATTACTTTTTGGTAAAGTATGAATCATGATGTAAACAAATGTGCTATCAATTAATAATACTATCCCATGTATGCTATATCCATACTGTAAGCATCCTTTATATTTTTATAGTCTACTCACGCGCATTGAAGTGATGGCCTAAGTCTAGCTATTTGCTCCTGATACCATTTGATGTAGTCTGCTCACGTCTTTTTGGATTCAAGCTGCATTGTAAATGCCATAATGTGTATTTGGTGCACATCAGCAGCAGCACAAGTTATTTAGATTTCTGCAAGATTTCGATTGCGTAAAAAAGGCTACATTTGCAACCTAAGCCTATACATTTGATAAAGCAAGAACTAGATAACCTTCAGTGAACTCGTCAGTACTGATGGTTTTAACTGTTAATTCAGGCTTCTTCGATTTCAGACGGCCTGTAGCTGTTATAATGATTTTAGGTAATTGTGAACAGAAAAATATGGAAATCTAAATATTTTATTTTGAAAAAGAAAAGCGGCATGCAATTCTGCTGCATGGAATCAATGTTTTTTCTCTCGTATTTTCAGCAAATATAACATTCAGCATTCAACATTACAATACATTTTGCTGTCCATTGCGTAATACATGAAGTGCAGCCCACTCTTTGCTGTGCCTATCATTGCGAGCTTAGTTTTGGCTCTGGCACAGGGCGGCTGTGTTGAACCTGATGGTACTGTAGACTACTTTCTCGTAACAGTAGTTTATTTATTTACTGTGATTTTAGAGGCGATTCACAAATACATCAAAGGCGACGTCAACCATAGCATTTCCCGAAGACCAAATGGATTTAAACTCTAGCGGATTCTATTTCCAGAATGAATCAACCAGAACACACAACATCTTCGTATTTAACGGACCTTTATTTGTCATTTTAGTGGTGATGATGGTGGCATTGGTTGTTGTTATAGTTTTGGGCAACGCACTGGTCATCTTTGCTTTCAAAGTGGACAAAAGTTTGAGAAGAGATTGCAATTACTACTTTCTGAATTTAGCAATATCAGATTTTCTCGTGGGTAAGTATTACATATTATTATCTCCTTAACTACTTGTCAAGAAATGTGATAGCATCTTTCAATATCTCTTTCTCCCGCACGCGGTCTCTCTCTGTTTGCCTGCACATTCCATTTAGTCCTTCCTATAGCCTACTTCCCACCCTTCGTTCCTTCCTTGGTTCCTTCCTTCGTTCCTTCCTTTCTTCCTATTACTTTTCACTACTGTATTCAGCAGAACATACTGTATATGCACTGTTAAGGCATATCACACAGTGCAATAAAGGTCTTTATGTATTACTGGTTTACTAGGGGCGTTCTGCATTCCAGTCTACATCCCGTACATTTTGACAGGCAGGTGGACTCTGGGCAGAGGGCTGTGTAAACTATGGCTTGTTATGGACTACCTGCTCTGTACCGCTTCAGTCTTCAACATTGTCCTCATCAGCTATGACCGCTTCCTCTCGGTCACCAGAGCAGTGAGTACTTTCTCCTCACAAGTGTGTCACGGTATTAGCCCACAAGCAGACCTGACTGGAGCATCTTTAATATTTATATACTTTGCTAACAGGCCAGCCAATGCTTTTCTCTTTGTAGTCATGCAGGCTATAGTTATGACTCACTGCTGTGTGGTATCATGGCGACACCTTCTAAAGTGGTGTGTGATACCTTCAAATTAAACCAGTGGTTCCAACAGTGAACTCTATATAGACATAACTACCTATCCTGTCTAATGGACCAAGCACCTTGTGGTATGCCACACGTTTGAATGTGTTTGGCATACCTAAAACTAGGGCATAATATAGTTATAAAATATAGTTATAAAATAACTGTGACACAGATATTTATCACATTTTTTTTAAATAAAGTTTGGGATTGTAGTAATGCTGAAAGTTGCAGAACCATTGTGTATGAAGAAGTACAGGTCATTGGTAGCAGCGGTGCAGTATTGCTGTCTCAAATGCGCCCATCTGCACAGGTTAAAGATTCATGACACGGTTAGACCCAGTGCCACCACTAATTAAAGCCCTCTGACATCACAGAGACAAAAGGTCACCTCTCAACTTTGGGGCAGAACAGGCCTGTTTTTTTTTTCCAGGCTTCTCTTTTAGACAGCCCGCATATCTATTATGCAAGACAAAATGGCGAATACATACCTACTTACAATTCAATTTAAATCAATTTAAAAATGAATTTTGGTAATATCGAGCAGGCCAATGGTTTGATAATGAAAAATAAAACAGTATTTGGACAGAATATATTCCTGTGTTTATACAGGACATGTGGATTTACGTACAGTGTATGTTTTCCAAGCATCTGATACCCCCTTCTTTTGTGTGTGTGTGTGTGTGTGTGTGTGTGTGTGTGTGTGTGTGTGTGTGCGTGTGTGTTTGTGCGTGTTCAAAAGCTGGGTGACTCTTGCGATGCAACTCAAAGGTGGGGTGAGGACCAGCACAGTAGACAAAGAGTGCATTCTGTTTTCTTTCAAAAGCAAACACTTTACATCAGAGCAATGACTACAAATAACACCAGAGAGAGAGAGAGAGAGAGAGAGAGAGAGAGAGAGAGAGAGAAAGAGAGAGAGAGAGAGAGCTTCACTCATAATTACCTAGCTTTGATCAGAGGGAGCCTCTGTCTGTTGTGGTCCCTGTAACCCTGAAAGATCAATCGTGGAAAGAAGAAACAGACCGTGGGTGGCCAAGTACACTTTTTTAAAAGGCATTTTTCTTCCAACACTGAAAGCAAAAGCGCAAGTGACAGAGAAAGGATGCAAATCGTCTTTAAGAAGAAAAGGTTGACGATTACAATATGCAAATGCGTTTTGCAGCCTTGCAGTTTTATAGTGGAGTTATGCTTGAGGGAGCAGAATGAATAAAAGAAGGGCTTCCCCATAACTCATACAGTCACGTTTTCATAAATGTGCATGTGGGAGTGTGCACCTGTGCTTCATCCAAATGTGTCTCAAATTCGTATTCAAACACATAAAAAAAGTTTCTGACAACCTAGGGAGTTCTTGGTGCATGGAGTGTAAAATGCTCCACTCAGACATTATGTAATCGGTACATATGGAAATAAACTTCCCCAACATTTGAAATGGAAGACGATCTTAAAAACGAGTCTACTACCCCTTTCATCACATTTTGATGAAAGAACACATTTTGTGCTGCACTCACAAGGTCACCTGATCCCTCCATATCAGGTGGCTCAGATTAAATAGTAGACATGTACAGCTGTATCTCACAGGTTTCTTGTATTCTTTAGTCCAGGGGTTCTCAAACTTTTCAGCTCACGACCCCCCAAAATAACAGTGCTGGAGACTCGCAACCCCCCACTATCCCCAGAGGGGGTAATAATATAATACTATTATTTGATCATATTTAAATACAGGCTAGTAGCAGAATACACCAAAGTAATGTATAAGCTGTACTACTACTATCAAGTATGGCTAAACTATGCCATTAAAATCATTTAAAATTGTTATTTCATTTCTGCCCCCCTCCTCTGTGTCTTGCGACCCCCCGGGGGGTCCCGACCCCCAGCTTGAGAACCACTGTTTTTTCTGATGCGACCTTGTGAAAGCGAGAGGAGGCTTTGTAGCAATATGCATGGTGAGAAGTGTTCACGGCATTGTTTACTACAGGTGAGCTACCGTGCCAGACAGGGCATGACCCACCACGCCATAATCAAGATGATGACCGTCTGGGTGTTGGCCTTCGTCCTCTATGGCCCGGCCATCATCTTCTGGGAGCTGGTGGTGGGCCGGAGCCGCGTTACCGACGGCGAGTGCTTCGCCGAGTTCTACTACACCTGGTATTTCCTTCTGAGTGCCTCCATGCTGGAGTTCTTCTCCCCGTTCATCTCCGTGGCATTCTTCAACCTGAGCATCTACCTGAGCATCCGCAGGAGGCGGCTCCTCCACAGCAGGGAGGCCCAGCCGCACCTGCAGCCCAGCGAGCCGGCCCCCGCCCAGGGGGAGGCCGTGGCCCTGGCCCACAGCTGGGTACTGCTGGGAACCAAGCTGGCCTTGAGGGGCTCCTTCCACACACAGCCCACCTCCTCGCCTTCCATGGGCAAGTTGGATCCCTCCGCCACAAGGACAGCCCAGTCCAGCCGCCTGTCCAGGGATAAGAAGATTGCCAAGTCGTTGGCGGTCATTGTGTGCGTGTTTGCCATCTGCTGGGCACCCTATACCCTGCTGATGATCATACGTGCTGCCTGCAGGGGGCGCTGCATCCAGCACCACTGGTATGAGGTCACCTTCTGGCTCCTGTGGCTCAATTCGGCCATTAACCCCTTCCTCTACCCGCTCTGCCACAGCAGCTTCCGCAGGGCCTTCAGCAGGATTCTGTGCCCCAGGCAGCGGTCCTCTGCTGACCTTCACACAGGCCATTGACAAGCGGGTGAGAGCTATAGACTACAGAATTGTATACTGCATAGGTGACAATGACAATGGAATGCAGTTTTCCACCTAATAATGTGTAAGATGTGTGTGTGACAGTATAACTGGAGCTGCTGTAGATAAACACAATAGACATGTCATGCTTATGTGGGCTGGGAAGGAATAATTAAACATTTCCAACAAGTATTGCAGAATGCCCTATATTATACTGTGTGGCTATGATGCAGATGGACAAATGTACAGTATGTATGTCAGCTGTGTGAACTTGTATCTATACTACAGAGAAATGTTCATAAAACATGTTTTAACGTGTAAGAAAGATACAGTAGCCTACTGTACTCTGTATGACAGAAGCATAAAGCAAAACGCTGTTAATCAAAACAGACTTTTATTGCCCTCTGCTGTCAGAAAATAGATACTGTTGAGGACCACATAATGTGGTTTAAAATATTAAAACACAACTGAATTTGCATGGACTGCATTTCCGCACATGTAAATAAAATAAAACAAAAGCTTAAATGATGTGTTAACTGTAAAGTGGATACCAATTAAAAGTATTAATGCATACAGGCTACAACTACTGGTAAATTAAATATTATTTGTTTAATTTGCGTTACTGCTATATTTGTGTTTTATTCAATAAGCTAACCTATTCAGAGGTAGGACTGATATTATATTGCCTGCTCTTTTTCAATTTGATTAATTAATTAAGAATCAAATATTGTTGTCCACTAGGTGTCACCATCGACCTTTAGGCTGTAATGCAGCTATGGAAGGAGCCACCCCTCAAAACTGGCCTACAGTATGTTTAAAAAATGTTCTTGCGTTGTTTTGGAGGAAGCTCATACTCTTGGTCTATATTTATCAATCCTTTACCATAAATAAGACGAAGAAACAATGGATAATTATTGTGTGTTATTCTGTGTCGTGTCACAATTTGTGACAATAGTAGGCATATATCAACAGTACATGTACAATCATCTTGAAAAATGAAATACTTTTATGGACTAGGAAATGTTTCCTTCCTTCTACTTGTGATATGTATAAGTGAATGAAGATATTGAGAATTATTATATATTTGAAACAAGTATTACAGTAACACTATTAGTGCATTCATATTATACATGTAATTTATATTTAAGGACATTAAAAGTGCTATATTTCTTGTACAACCAGGCTGGTGTTTAATGTAGTTTTAATAGACCAGAAGTGTTCTTTGTGGATACTTATTAGACCTGTAATTACGCCATGTTAGATAGTGAGGGTACATTTGCAGGTGTCTAGGGTCCCACAGGAGACCTACATTGCTCAAGTGGTTGGTGCTGCCCGTGTGCACATCTGGGCCCCCGGTCAGGTGCTGGGAATAAGGGCACAGCTGCACAGAGCCAGCTCCTCTCCCTCTCCTCTCCACCCCTCTCTCTCCCTGTGGCTTGGTGGGGGGACAAGAGCACACTTGTGACCAGAGGGATGCAGGCACGTTTCCCCCGGGAGGAGAGAACTGCATCTATCAGCAGAATGGCAGGCCTGGCTTTCCTCCCTGCGTATCTAAATGCAACAGCGAGAGCTGTCTCACCATAAGCAATGCCTGCGCTCTGCAGTTATATTAGGGTGAGTAGTGCCATTGATTTTCTTGATAGATTGAAGTGTCATGGTATGTGTGCCAGACAATATGGCTTTGCGAATATACAAGGACTCACGCCAGCTGAAAATTGGCCAAGGAGGGGCAGCTTTATAGGCAGAAATACAGGCAAAGCACAGATGAGACTTTACCGTTTGTATACAACACATGAGCATAAATGCTTATGTGCACTGACGTGTGTGTACCTGTGTGCGTGTGTGTTTAGGGACTTGGATGTCTGACTCCAAGCAATGTGTCTGAAAGCTGTGACCCCAAATGGAGTGCACCTGTGCCCCTTAAGTTTATAGACCACATTATCAGAGACACAGCCAGTGATCAGAGGAACGGGGGGGGGGGGGGGCTATAAATTCCCCATGAGAGCCCCGCGATAAATTGTTAGCGGAATTCCCTGAAGCATTTGAAGACAATGACTTCATGCCCAAAAATGTCTGTTTTCAAATACCAAATACCAAACCTCGTGCTTATACAATAACAGGCTTGATAACAGTGTAGTCACTGGCAGAGGGAAAAACAGACAGCTGCTACACAAATATGTGTCTATTGAACTGGAAGACCCTGAATCTGATATAGACAAATGGACAAGTGAGCTAGACCAATGCCAGTTTTAGTCAATGGACACATGTTCAAATGTGAGACATGTTTTTACGTTTTAGCTTTACTATAGGTATAATAAGTGATTTTAAGATAATATACTATTTGTCAAATTCACCACATATTTCCTTGTCGTTCATTATCTCACTATTCTTTGTGTGTGCTGAAAAAATGAATGTGTAATTTCTACACAGCCCTGGCTCTGTAAATAGGAACACAAACAATGTGATGCAGACCACATACAGTACCAATATCCTATCACAATGTGTTTCCAATGTGTGGGACGGAGCCTCTGAGGGAGCACCCTATGGCCATCCATCCATCCATCCATCTTCATCCGCTTATCCGGAGTCGGGTCGCGGGGGCAGCAGCTTCAGCAAGGGACCC
>JAODTR010007450.1:0-10264 GCA_025399935.1 Amblyopsis rosae | reverse complement strand
AGTGTCTCCTCCTACTTCAACTCCATAAACGAACACGCTGGAACTGGGTGAGAAGACACCACCCATATTCCAACAAACCTTATTGATTTTATGCACTGTATTCTTGTTTTTTTATTTCTTTATTGTCACATTGTTATTAACTTTTGTCTTGTAAGGTGGCCATGGGTGCTTTGAAAAAAATGTTTTATACTATGCAAGTATAGGCTGGCTCTGCGAGACTAATTCTGAACTATTCCTAAAGATAGTCACACATAAAGTGAATATTCTCTTAGCATGCATGCATGTAAAACCACATGTAAAGTGTTGTTGTGCGTTATTGTAGCCTAACAATGAAAACAGAACAATACAATATTTGTATCATAAACTAAGATGTAGGATCAGGTATAGGCACAACTAATGTATATTAGAAACAAGTTCAACTGGATTGTAAATCTAAAAACAAGATTATCACACTGAGTTAGTGTCACACCCAGGTCAGGGGGTGTGATCAGGCCGTCCTCTCGCCAGCGCCCTGCCACGGCGACGGGTGCTAATCGCCAGTCAGAGCGCCGTGGTAGCCCTTCCCCTCCCTAGTCCTAGTTTTTGCAGTGAACAAACTACAGGTGCAAGCATAATGCTATACAATATACGTTTGGGCACCAAACGTTGCAATTTCTTATTAGTCTCCAATACTTTAAAATCAGTTTAGTGTAGTGCACCATTAGCTAGTGCATTGCTTTTTTGCTAATCTTTTCCAGGTTTATCGTTACAGCTGGCCACATTTCCTGACCTTTACATTGCTATATTATTGTTTAAAAAAGCAAATCCATAGGACCACGCATAGATAGCATAGCAACGAATAAACACATTCCTTAAAATATACTGGTCAGCGTTTAGACTGCAATTTATCTTTCGAAATCCCTCAACTGTAAAATCACATTACCTATATAGACTGCAACCTTACATATCAATTTCCCACCCAATATCCCATATGGGATCAATAAAATTCATCTTATTTTATCAGCCCTTCATCTGTCTCTGACTGCAAACACAAGATAATGTACAGTACATTGCCCTGGAAACCCAGAGCATTATGTGATTATAGGCATCAGAAAGCTCCATTCATTCAATTTTCGTATTTTTCATATAGCGAGACAACCTTGATTGCCTGAAGGCCTCCGTGTAATAACTACACTTTCACAGAGCAGATTGACATCCAGCCCTACGGCTACTAAAGCTTTAATCATTGCAGCTTTATTACGTAGTTATCTGCAATCCCTACAGACCTTGTACACATTTTGTATATTTACTTCAAAGTATACAGTACATACAGTACAGTGAAGTAATATCATACACAGATAATCCATTTATTGCAATTTCAAATAGGAAATTATTTGTCTTATTTTACCAAAGCATTTTAAGAGTTTGACCACTATACAGATTGAGTTATACATCAGCGTGGTCTTCCGGAATAAAAACTGTAACAGCAGTTGCTTCACCGCAGATGCAGAGTATGTAGAATGTGATTCCGACTGTAACAGTCATCGTATAATGCATACATTCCATCTCACGTGAGTGCAGCCAATAAAGTATATTTCCATTCTCATAAACACAGTGTTTCCATGTTAAACCAGGCATGCACAGAAACCAATCCATGCAAACATAAAGCATTTGACTGCTATTGTATGTATTTGGATTGATTATACTTAATAACAGCGTATCTTTTTTTGGTGGGCAAATTTGTTCATATAACCCTCACTCTCTTTCTCTTGCTCAATGTGTGTCTCAGAAACTATGTTTCTGCACATCCATCTATAACACCCCTTGCCCAAACATTTCCCTTTCCTTCTCGTTTATTTTGTTGTACAACGGCTTTTCTAACAGATCCTTGGCGATGGCTGCATCCGAATATTCAGTATAGACTACCTTTGGTGAAGTACCTACTGCCCAACCGTTAGTCTAGTACGCTCTATGAGTAAGCGAGCGAGTAGTAGGGGCACAATTCAGATATGCTCAACTGCCATCTCACCTGTCCTTTGACCTGGATGTTTGCTGCGAAAACTCACCTCAATAGCGACATATAAAAAAAAAAAAAAACGACTACAGTACTCATATTAAATTGTCTTTATTTTGGAGTGATAGTATGATTATGATACTCACATTTGTACATCGCTGCACCTTCGCTGCTTGCTCCCGTCATGCTATCTTTTATTTACCGCTATTTCTCTTCTTCTATTTTTTTTTCTGGATAGTGCCCAACTGAATTATGGGATAGCGTGGTGTGGAACGTTTGTACACTACGGAGGGAGTACGCCACTCGACTACTACCAACTGCTTACTGAGTATTCGGACATACTACTAATTGTGACGTACTGCTTTTTGCCTACTATGTAGTCGACAAGTACGGTTATTCGGATGCAGCCCAAGTCTCTGGGGTGGTCTGTCTCCAAGCACCTTCATTGTTATTCGCTAAGAAATGCCCAATGGCTCTACGGTTGCCTGCAGCATAAAGAAGGAAAAATAAGTTCTCCCAATAAACCAAGCAAGCTCCAGCCTAGTCAAATTGAGCATAGCAATAATCAGATCCTCTATCTCTGTCTTTCTATTCATCCAATATGTGTGTGATGTAGCAATGTAAACTGCACTGCACCTTGTTTGTTTTAGTTTGTTATTCATGCATAAGCCATGCATTAGTTTAGGCTAGTTCAATAAATACTACAGCAGCTAACAAGTGTGGTATAGGCATTCTGTTTCTCAAGCTAAGCCCAGCTCTGTGTCCTGATCACCATTAAATCATGACAAATGGGCTGGTGTTGGAAACCTGATTATAGCTTGATACACGAACATGCAGAGCTCACTTTGCTCGACATCTGAAGATAGTAAATACTGCAGTTCACATTAATGAAGCTAGAGGGAGCTGTGGGTGTTTTGTACTCACCTCCCTTAGCTAGCCACCCCACCCACCCCCCCTCTCTCTTTCCCCCCACGCAGACACATGCAGACACCCATAGACAATACTGCACAGGTGAGCTATTAATATCCCTGCTTCATTGACTGGAATCAAGCCAGGCTGCTCTGACGTGCAAAAATGCAGCATCTGTAGTCAGCTGGTTGGACACAGAGCGGAACAAATGGGGAAGCTTTTTGAGTGTACCCCTTAGCAGAATCAAACCAATGGATTGAGACATTATATCCCACAGCCCAAATATGTGAACAGCTTGCCTTCTCCGTGCATGCATTCAGCTTGCAGGCGTGTAGGGTGCTTACTGGAGGTTTTGAAGGTAAATCTGCTACTTTTGGTTTGACATGGTCTGATTGACTAGGTTCTGACAAAACACTCACTTGAAATATAATTTTTAGTTTCCAAATCTGGAGTAGACCTACTTATTTTAAGATACATATATTTCTTAACTATTATATTCACCTAGTAGCACAACACAGACTCCAGTAGCTTGATTGCGGTCTCTATAGACCACAACACGAGAGTTTCTTGATTGACAAGAGTGGACAGCTGGAAGCAATGCGTTTCGTAACGTACGTAGCGCGGGGCAGGCCAGCCTATGATTAGGGAGGCCGACTTGCAAGCATCCACAAGCAACGTTCCATATACTGTACCTGCTACACTACTTACAATTGACTGTAAGTCCTGTTGAATAAAAGCCATCAGCTAAATTACATAATTGTATTGATGAGAGCAGAGGACGGATGACTGAACACATATGCATGTTCAGCAGCCGAGCACTCCTTCACAAATCACAATTAACACACATTCACAACCAGCAGCTTCCCAGTAAAGCTTAAGGTGGTGTATAGCCTACTGTCGATAAACACATTTTAGCTGTGCTTGCACTGTATTGGGCTTTTCACGCTGTTGTGCGTGTCATTGTGGAGTGTCCTTCCATTAGGCCACTATGCTGAATCCAATGAATCAGTCCTAAATTCAACAAGCCCTGAATTGCAATAGAGTCAAACAGAGTCACAGTTTGTACTAGCATTGTACACCACCATATGTCATAAGCTACCCTGCTATTCGTGTCTTTGGTAGCACTTTCGTGTCACTGTGAAAAGGGTACAAGCTGAGCGGTGGCCTAATTATTATTTTGCACAATTGAAAGAAAAGGCAGGGAAAATATATTTTTTATTGTAGCCAACAATTAGCCTACAAAAAAGTAAAAACTATAAATGGTGGAAACGTTTCTTACATAAATAAGGACTTGTCCAGGTCATTGCCTGCTGTGGATTTGGCAGTACTTAGATTGCTATATAAATGACAGCCATCTTGATAAACTGTTTAATAAGGAAGAGGCAGCTAGCAGCGTAGCATGTTAGCATAAGCAGCAGACAACTCTAGCTCATGCTGACAGTGTTGGCTATAGCCTATGTTTTTGGACAGATTGCCTGATGGAATTAGATTAAAAAATAAAAATGCACAGCTCTGGTCTGTTTCATTAAGGAACAAAGAGCTGTAACATTACATAGTAATGAAAAGGTTATTTTATTAAGCACTTGTGATCTGCAAACAGTGGAAATGGGAGTAAAAGTGTGGGACACATTTTAAAAGCTGGATGCATTCTGAAAATGTTTTTGTAGTAGCAGGGAAGCGATCATGTAACATTGCTTTTCCAGCAGATAAAGCATTTTTTTCTTTTTATTAACAAAATATTATTTATAAATAATTATAAATAATTAATAATTAATAATTTTCAACAAGGCTTTTTACCATAGTACTATACTGTAGCCTAGACTACCTACAGTTGGTTCAAACTGCATGGATGTGTTCTGCAACAATCTTCCTGACACCAGTGTCAATCAGTCTGCATGTTACCAAGGATACAAGTATGTACTAGTTAACTTCCACTTCCACAAACATCCTGCATGTACTACATTTTGGTCAGTTGTACCAATTAAATATTCATTAATTTATTTAAATGTGGAGAACTTAACTTTATTTGAAATAGTAACTACTAGAAACAACTTGTATTACTGTATATGGAATTGTGGCATTTGACATCCTGTAAAACACAATTCCTTTCTTTAGACGCATAATTATATCTGAAAATCTCAAATGTATCTTCCTCTCACATAGACGACAGCACTTTTTATAAATATTTAGTTTGTTTTGTCAGGATTTAACACAAATTTGTTGCTTTACAGATGCAACAACCTATTTAAACTATTGTAATTGTATCCAAAGAACTATTGGATTATGCAAACATTCACATAATATATATCATAATGTTGTTTGTTGATTTGCCAATCTCCCTCCAGCATAATTTCCTACAGACTTGAGAGGACATGGGTTGGGAACAATTGATCAAGCCTGAAGACCAATGTGTTTCTCATGAACAGTGATGTTAAGTTGGTCACCAAGATAATAGATAGGCTTCAGAAGAGCTGCTAACAGTCAATAACTCAAACATGAAGGCATTGCAAAGGGAAACAGATAAACACTATGTTTACCACAGCAAGCTTAGCTGCATAATAGCTCTTTGACTAGTCTTGTTTCCCGTGTTTAACTTAAAGCTACAATCTTGACAATGACTAACAGCAAGTCTCTGGTCATTTCAAACCAAAATGGACAGTGTTAAGACAATCTGAAGCACTTTATACTCAATCATTCATTTCTAGCTATCCTCTTCACAAAGACAAGGAACTGCTGTATCATTGTATCATGTGAAGATGATACTGTAGATATAGGCTCAACCATAGGCTTGATATCATTTTGCCACTAATGTTGCAGCTGGAAACTTGCTTGTACAAACTACCAGAAGTGCTAATGGAAAGACTTCCAGCAGCAAAACTGGAGCTGATTTACATTAACAAAAAGTTTGAGATTGTCGATTAAAACAAAAGCTTGCAGATTTTCTCATTGTTTGAACCTCAATTGGTCTTTAGTTTTCCTAACTCATTTCACAAGCCTCTGAGGCGGCACAAGAGAGGAAATTGTTGTGAAGTAAATAAGTCACGTCGCATTGCTGGTGCGGTAATGTGTTTCTAATGACTGTCTAAAATGAGAAATACTCTCTTATTAGGCTGAGGTAATTAATAATGGAAAAAAAAAGAAATGACACTGAGCCAAAACAATATGCAGTTAACAAACCCGCAATATGGATTTATGCTGATATATTCCTATGACAGAAACTGAACGACAGTTTGGTGGTTGCACATGATGTGTTCTCAAGACAAAGACAAGTCATAGCATTGAGATGGCTGAACACTGTTTGTGTAAAGTTAACAATGCCGGATATGAATTTACAGCATACTGTAGGTGTTGAAAACCCATAAAGATAGAAGCACTGTCAGTAATTAAAGGACTTTTACAGTACTTTTAAATGTTTCCAGTGTCACCGTAAGATACAATCAGAGGGTTAATCAAAAAGTTGTGGTGACATTTTTAGTGCTTCATTTTTAGAAATACAAAGAGATTTACAGTTTGAGAAACGGTCGACAGCATGGCTTCATTATGTCTGTTATCTACATAAACCCATGATAATATTTAAAAATAGTTACTTCCTCCTGTTATTGTCATTTCAGAGCAAGACATCCATGAAATAGGCAGACATAATATAATGAATGAATTTCTGTCTGACATGTCATGTTAATATGACGCAACCATACAAACCGTAATCCATCTTAAACTTGAGTGATAATGACATCAGATAACAATTTAAATGACAGTTGGCCATTGTGTTTGGGACAGTCCTCTTTTAATGGGCACGCACCAAACTGAATGTCTATTATTGATTATTCCATGCCTAACACTATTATTTTCAACTGAAGCATAATAAATGACATTCTCAACCAAAACATTTGACGCATGGAAGAATCGAACGAGGCTATTAGACTTTTTGCAATATACTGTAAGTCTTAATGATCACAACGTGCTTTTATCTGTCTTCAATATTTGTACAAGAGCCTGTGTTTTATCCTGTCAAAATAAATAGCAAGTGATGGGTGTTTTGAATGTTTTCAGTTGCAGCCATCACCTACGGATATTGTCAGTAGGTATCAAAGTAGGCAGACACACTGAAATCGTTAAATATCTACATGTAGCGTTAACTGTTACACACTTAATGCTAGATTTTTAACGATTGCAGTGTGCCTGCCTGTGTTGCAGGGAAATACCACTACATGTGCTGTGGTTCAAGCACCATCATGATCATACACTATGTGTCTGGGTTTGTGCGTTTGCCAGAAGCCTTTCATGGCAACTTGGGTCAAAGAGTCAATGTTGTCAGCTTAGTCACTGACAACTTGTGTCACGGCCAAGTCAACCAATTCCACAAGCTTAAGGCTGAACACGGTTTACAGTAAATTATGACATATTTGGAGTAGACAAATATGTTTTTATTTTATTTCATTTTTTCATCACAGTCACAAACATTACATTCATATCTGTTCCAACTCAAATCTGGTGCTAATCTTAAACTGAGGTCACCTTGGCTTTTGTATGGAGGGAGGGGGGAGATTTACACATTTGCTTCCCTGATGGTAAGGGGACTAAAACAGCTCTGATCCTATCACCCAGCCTGCCATTTCAATGTTCAGGCTTTTGCTGCTTTAAGCGACAAACCACAACTCCCAACAGGGGAAAACCATTCTGAAGTAACCTTGAATCAGTGTAAGGGATGAACAACCAACCTTGCCAAGGTCATAACCTTTCTACTGTACACATTCCTCTTCCTGTGCTGTTAGCCTTCTGTTAGCTTGTGGGTTAGTCTGCGTGTGATTGTGTTGAGGCACTCATTGCATACCTTAACCCCCTACCAGGCAATCAGTGCCACACACTGTAATTGCCTTCATCTAATATGATTGCTGTCATTCCAAAATCACGTCATGTATATGGACAGTAGCCTTGTTGCTCCATGTACATGCATATACAGAATTTGACTGTGTCGTGTATAGCTAGCATGACCAAAGCAAAGAGTCTCTGTTAAAATACACTAGAACCTAACGGTGGGTGGCAATAATGCTCTGATTAGCTAGCAAAGCCACCACGAAGAACAAATAGAAGGAGAACCAGGAAGGAGAAATGAAGACCAACTCTATGTGGAGCCTAAATCTGCCTATGGGTCTGAAAGTAGCTTGCTTCCAGACCCACAACAACAATCTTATGAATGAAATTATATGAAGACGCTAAGACAATTACTTGAAACGTGACATTTTTCAATGTGAGCTGAACTTTCTGTAAACGGTATGCAATAATATATAAAAAAAGGGCAGCTTTTTCCTGTTCCTGAAAAGAAACAAGGTTATTACACACAGTGTATAATTGTGGAAGGTAGAATGGAAAACTCAATTCAAATCCACATGTACACAGGTTTTGGAGAGTATTTTGGTATGGCCCAGTAGTTTTACAATATTAGTCCTCAATAAATTCAGAGACAGTGATGGTCAAGTCAGAATATGATGGATTGAGGTAAATATTACGCTTTGTTATGTAAACCACATGAGGCAAAAAGCCTAAAAGTAGCCAACATGTCCAGTGGTGAGTGCACACACTAAATTTGGCTTGGCCTTTTCAGAGGAAAGGAAGCATTTGCTTTTGCGAGATGCAATAAACTAAAATGTTAGCAGGATAAATCCAGAAATGCCAGGTTAGTAAATGGTCATATTAGTCATCGACGCACAAGCAGACAGCATAATCACTTTCACATTTAGTTTTATGAACAAAAGAATCAACAGGAAGCGGTCAGCCGCAATACCCCCACACTGACAGCTGAATGCAGTGAATGGCAAATTTAATGCTTTAATTGAACTGTATGAGCACAACTTTGTCATCCTGACGTGCTACAGTACTCTGGCAACACAGGAATTACTGTGGACGAATGGGAGTACTATGGTACTGTAAAAAGTACATTGGTGTGTTATAACTACTGTAGTACTAGTGTAGAGAAGCCGTAATATAGATGCATAGCAGCAGTTCACCTGGGGACTTAATTCTCGCAGGTCCAACTGGATCTGTGACAAAGACACAATTAGGTCATTTAGCAGACACTTTCATCCAAATCGACTCGAGTGAGTACAATTACAAGTATTAAAGAGCAGGTAGGGTTTAGACGTTTCGCTCAGAGATACAAGCAGGCTTGAGTCTGTCGAGGATCGATGACCTTTCGGCTGGGAATTGAACGAGCTAACCACTAGTCTATCCTGCCTCCCTGGGTCTGCAAATAGAGAAGATAATGGGCAAATGGCTATTGAGCACCCCCCACCCACCCAAGCCCCACAGTCTGTGGTGACTCTGAACACAGTCCAGGCAACTCAGAGGTACTACGGCCCTACAACGCTGGTGTTGTTGTGGAGTGAGGGAAAATCAGGAGGAAATCCTCTTTCTCCTGGCAGCAGTACAAGTGCTGGGTAAATGGAAGTACATCAGAAAGGAAGGATGAGATTATCCCGGTTTGGGATTTAGGATTGGGACTTTGAGGAAATGCTGAAGGGAACTGCGGCAGCTCTAAAAGCCAAAATACGCACGCACACACGCACACACGCACACACACACACACGCACACACACACACAGAGTACATGTAGCTGTTGCTGTACCCACATCGATCCTGAATAAAACATGTTCGAGTGAGTTGAATTGCATGTAAACAATTGACCTTTCCCAAGCCCCGCCCCTTTCACTTGTCCTACCTAGTTACTGTAACTAGGTAGGACAAAACACCAAAACACACAGGAAGGTTCCGTCAGATTCAATAAATGCTCAATTGTTATTGGAGGATATGCACAACGGGGCGGGGCTTGGGAAAGGTCAATTAGACATTTGAGCAGTTATTTATTGTGTGCAAGTCATCCGGGGAAAGTCTCACAACATAACTTGTTGTTCAACTTAACTTGGTTGAATTAAATTGTTGCTTTAACTCTGTTATGTTCAGCCGAGATTAAATGTCATGTTTGCTCAACTCCCGATGACTATCCCAGTCGAATAAATCTATTTTATTTGGAGCTCACAGTATTGGTGCCAGTGTCACAACAGACGATATAGCTCAAGTGCTCGATGTCTTCATGATCAGTATCACATTTTACCAGTATTATCGTCACGCATGTGCGCACGCACACACACACACACACACACGCACACACCTTAGTACGTTAGTGTGTAGAATACAGTATGTTGAGAATGATACTTTCCGCCCAGCATTGCCGTCACAAAGCAGCAGTTTTGGTTTTCTTCAACTCTATTTGTAAGATATAATTCCTATATTAAAGGTGCTCTTTGTAGTTTTGGCCAGCGATCTAATTCAAACTATACACTCCAAGCAGTTAGGGGGCAGCACATC